>PVIJ01011866.1:0-52640 GCA_004024925.1 Scalopus aquaticus
CCCGCCCCCCGCCCCGCTGCCCGGCGGACCCCGCCCCCGGCCCCGCCCCCGCAGGCCCTCCGGCCCCTGCCCGCGCCCCCGCGTCCCGCACAGCAGGACCGCGGTTTCCGCGCACCCCGCGCCCCGCGCTGCGCCGCTGCCCACCTGCAACCCCGGGCCCCGCCCCCGCTGCTCCGGGAGCCCCAGCCGCACCAGACAGCCCTCAAGAGCTGGCGACTGGGGGTGGGGTGGGGGAGTGCCGGGGGCGTGGTCCCTCCTCCAGGGGGCTCTTGGAGGGCGGGCCTGACGTGAGGTTTGAGCGCTGGAGGCCCCCATCTCTTAGCCGGCACCGGTCAGTCCGGTGGAGCACTGCCCGCTGGACGGGGTGCAAAGCCGTGACCCCAAGCTCCAGGCGCGTCTGCCGGGAGCAGGCCATGTGGGCTCTCCTGTGGGGACCCCGGGATCGGACTGTCCTGGGCCCACGAGAGCAAACTGGAGGCCTGGAGAGGACCGAAAGGCCAGCAGCACTGCCCAGGCCAGTGAGCGCCGCCTCCTCAGCCCATCCTCCTGCGGCCAGACCCCAGGCCCAGCGGCCTGCTGGCCCGCACTGCCCCTCCAGGCCTGTGGGGCCTCGCTGTGAGGGCAGGGCAGGCCTGGAGAGCCCCCCACCGCCCGCCGCCGGCTTGGGGCGGCCTCAGGTGGCCGTGAGTGCGGACCAGACCCGGCCGGCCCGTGGGGGAGGCCGCAGGCCGCTGTGCTTCTGCTGTCCCAAGGTCCGCCCAACAGGTGGCCGGAGCACCCACCCAGTGGGCGCCCAGGGAGTGTGGCCACACTGGCCCGTGCCCACGCAGTCCAGCGCCAGCCTGGTGCCAAGTCCCGGGCAGACCCTGCTGTGGTCCAGCGCACATGGGCACCTGGGGTGTGGGGTGTGGGTGACGCGTGTGGACTCAGTCGCGGGGCCACCGCCAGGGTGGGCACGGCACCGAGCTGCGCTGTGGGCAGCAGATGGCGTGTCCAGGCCTGGCCCTCGCCAGAGAGCAGCCGCGACCGGGCATCAGGAGCCTCAGGGGCACCAAGGGAAGGACCTTGCCTGTCCCCCACAGGACAACGGACTGTGCCCGAGGCTGGGGCTGGGGGCCGCCTGGGGCTGGGGGGTGTCTGGGGCTGGGGGTCGGGGTACCCGGGTTCGGGCGGTGCAGGCGCCCCACAGCTGGTGGCGAGTGCAGAGGTCGGCGTGGCCGGCGCAGCGCTGGCCGGCCAGAGCCTGCCCCAAACTGCCCCATCACAGCCGGGGGGCAGGATCTCAATGGCCTGAAATGCAGTTTTTGCCGAGAAACTTAGGAAAGTCCAGGGGCACAAAACGGCCTTGAGCAAGGGGGGCCTGAGCACGTGACCAGCAGCCTCGAGGTCAGTGGAGGAGCTGAAGGTCGGCGCGGCCCCCGCGCTGCAGGGGCGCCCGTGTGCAATGACAGGAAGCCGCCGGCCGTGCCCGCCCCCTGGAGCAGGCCCCGCCCCCGGCCGCTGCCCCCGCCCCCGCCCCCGCCCCCGCCGTCACCTGCAGCCTGGAGCCTCCCGCCCGCGCCAGCGCCCCCCCCCAGTGCGGAAGCCGCAGCCCCTCCCCGGGCCAGGCCTGGAGGAGGCCCGCGGGCGCTGCCCTCAGGGCCCCGGCCCGGCATCCACAATCCTCCCTGCTAGGGAGCCCTCAGCAACGCCCCCACCTAGCCGGAGGTGGGGGGGCCAAGGTGAGCGCGAGCGAGCGGGGACTTCCTGTGCCGAGGGCGCCTGGGGCTCTGGCTCTCGGCCAGCGCCTCACACGCGGGCACCGCTGTGCGTCCCCCAAAGCCGGCGCAGGGCGGGCACCACGGCAGGCAGTGGTCACTCCGCCCGGGGGAAGGCCGATGGTGGCGGCGGCCAGTGGCCGGTCCTGGGGGCCAGGCCTGGCTTAATCATTGATGGTGTGAGGCCGGCCGAGGGGGTAGGCCGGGAGCCCAGCATGTGGGGTGGACGTGACGCGCAGCCGCGCTGGACCCCGCCCGGGCGGGCGCGGGGCACCCGAGGGAGACGCTGGGGGAGCCGGGCGGCCGGGGAGGCGCCTGCACCTCGGCTCCTTTGCCCTCCCTGCGCCCCTCAGACGGGGGCCCAGCTGCCCGCCTCTAGCCGGGAGCCCGCGGCCCTGCCCCGTGCTGGCCGGCGTCTGCTCCGTGCTCCGCGCAGTCGCCCCCGCAGCCCTTCCCGGAAGTGCAGGCGAGGCTGGCCCCTGACCCGAGGCCCAAGTCCGCCCGCAGGCCCAGCCTCCCGCGCCACCAGAGCCCATCCTCGGCCTGCGGCCCGCGCCAGAGCCAATGACCGAGTGCAGCAGCCTGCTGGTGCCCCGGGCCTCCCGCAGGACGTCAGAGCAGGCCCGAGGTCAGGCGCAGCTGGCAGCAGGGCTGGACTTTGCAAGGAGCGATGCTAGACAGTCCGAGGCGCGGGGGCCAACGCGTGCCCCCAGGCCCCAGCGGGCAGCGCGCACGAGCGGGCGACAGGCTGGGCGCGGGGACGCCTGGGCACTCGGGCTCTGACCCAACGCCGCCTGCGTCCCGGTGCCATGGGGGGAGGCCCGGCGGGCGCACCGCAACAGCTCTGCTGCAAAATCCAGTCGCAGGTCAAGTCGGATTAACCGGGCAGTTCAGGGACAGCAGGCGGGGCCCGGGAGGTCCAGAGGCTTCTGAGACCAGGCGACCAGAGGACAAGGACAGCTCCAGAGACGAGGGAGACAGACTCCGAGGGGGTCATCGGAACCCCAGGACGAGGCGCGCGGCGGCCCCAGCAAGGGCAGCTGGGACGGAGGCCCGAGGAGGGCGGGGCGGAGGCGGCGAGGGGGCCGCACCCCGGAGCCCCTCGCTTCTGTTCCCGTCTCCCGAATAAACGTCTCTTCCCGAAGCGCGCGCCCGCAACGTGCCGGCTCCGTGCGCGCTCCGCGGACGCCAGCGGGGGCGAGGGCCGGGCTGGCTGCCCCAGCCGGGGTCACTCCCGCTGGGGATGCGCCCGCCCAAGAGGCTTCTGAGGCACCGGACAAGTCGAGCGTCCAAGATGGCCGCGAGCCTCTGGCAGGGGCAGCTGCGCTGACCGAGGGCGGCGCCGGGAGGCGTGAGCGGCCCCAGGGGACGGCGCGGGCAGGGCCGCCCCAGGCCGAGCTGGGGTGGGGGGGGCACCCCGCGGCGCAGGCCCGCGAGGGGGCTGTGTCACTGCAGCTGTCCCTCGCGCCGCCCCGGCCGCGGGCGCCTGCACTGCCCTGCCAGGGCCCCGCGGGGGGCAGGAGCCGGCCGCCTCCGGGCGCCCACTACCCAGCAGGCAGCTGGGCCCCACCTCACGCTCCTGCTCCGGGCGCAGCCGTGCGGCCTCCGGGAGCTGCACACAGGCGGCCAGTGCCGCCCGGAGCGCTGACCTTGGGGCCGCCGTCCAGGCACCAGCTCTGAGAAACACTTTTATTTTAAATCAAATTACCAAGCAGATACTCGCAAAACAACATACAAAGTGGAGGGCAGACCCGGCCGCGCCGCAGGGGCTGGGCTCGGGGGCGGGGTCCCGGAGCTGCAGGCGCCCGGACGGACGGCCCCACCGCGGTCCGAGGCGGCAGTGGCCAGGCCCCACGGGCAGGCAGCAGCTTTGCCGGCAATGCGGCCTGCGGCTCTGAGCAGGGCGGTGGGCACTGAGGGCACCGACTGGACGCAGGCGAGCCTGAGGGGCGTGGCCGGAGAGAGAGCTGCGCGACGGGCGGCCTCCTGCTCCCTGCAGACCCCAGAAACGGGCCACCGGCACCGGCTCCGAGGCGCCGGCCTCCTGGCTCCACCCCAGGTGCCCGAGGCCCCGGGGCGCTGCTGCAGAGACCGGCGGGAGGCACCAAATCCATAGGATCCAGGGTCCCGGTCGGCGTGTAAACAGTGGCAAGAAGTAACAGATGGAAAAATAGATCTCCCGCGAGGACGCAGCACGCCCCGCCGCCCGCACGCCCCCTCTTTGGTGGGGCGGGCCCGGCCGCCCGTCCGTGTCCGCAGGGCCGCGCCGTGGCTACTTGTGCTCGGGGCCCTCGGCCAGGGCGGCCACCTCGATGGCGGCGTGCTCCTCGGGCCCGGGCGCGGCCCCCGCGGGCACGGCCACCGCAGCGCCCCCCGGGGACAGCTGGGCCACGCCCTGCAGGCCGGGCAGCGCAAGCAGCTGCAGCGGGCTCACCACCTTGACCACCGCGCCACCGTCCTGCACGGCGGCCGTGCTGAGCACCGTGAGGCTGGGCGCGTCGGGGTGCAGCTCCACCGCGCCGGGGAAGGCGGGGCCCGAGGCGGCCAGCACCGTGTAGCCGCCCAGCAGGGGCGAGGCTGGGGCGCCGGCGGCCTGCGGGGAGCCCTTGCCCAGGGCGGGGGCGGGCAGGGCGGACACCACCTTGCCCAGCGGCACGCCGGCCAGCGGGGACACGGGCAGGCCGGGCGGCAGGGCGAGCGGCGCGGGCGGGGCCAGCAGCTGCGAGGCGACCGCGGCCGGCCCCGAGGCAGCCCTGGCCAGGCGCGGCCGCTTCCCGGGGGGCGGCGGGGCGGCGGGCGCGAGCGTCATGAGCACGTTGCTGAGGTGCTGCGACTTGTGCTTGAGCTCCTTGGCGCGCCGGCGGTGCTCGTCGCACTGCTGCTCCAGGGCTGCGCGGGCGGGCGGGCGGGCGTCAGCGGCTCCGCGCCCACCCCGGCGCCCCGGGCTCCGCCGGCCGGCCCCGGGCCCACGTACCTGCCAGGTCGCGGGCGTACTGCTCCCGCGAGCGGTCCATCTGGCACTTGTGGCTGGCCAGCACCTTCTTCACCAGGTCCAGCATGCCGAAGTTCTGCACGATGTTGTTCAGGAGCACGGCGTCTGCGGGCGGCAGGGGCTGCGGCGCGGGCCTCGGACGGCGCCCGTCCAGGGGCCCGGGCCGCGCGGGCAGCAGGGCCGGGGGCGCCCCGCGGCCGCTCACCTCGCAGCTGCAGTGGGGGGTCCTGCGCCCGCTGCTGCAGGCCCTTCATGGTCTCCGCCAGCTCCTGGTGGAACTCCTGGATGACCTGGTCCAGCAGCCCCGCGTCCTTCAGCCCTCGCCAGAAGGCGAATGTGTCGTCTGCGAGAGAGGGACCGTCGGGGCCTGCCGGCAGCCCTGGCCTGAGCACCGAGGCGCGTGGGGGGCGGGGCGGGGCTGTGCGCGGGCCCGGGCCCCCCCACCTGCTATGGCCGTGGTCCAGTCACTGGGGTCCTCGCAGGTCTCGATTGTGATGGTGGCTGGGGAGCCGTTCACTGCGACCGAGACGGGCGGCTGAGCCAGGCCAGGCCAGCCCAGGCCCCCACTCTCACAGCTGACCGCACACGCATGACCACAGGGCACCGCCTCGGACCGCAGATCCTCCCTCGGGGCTCCGGGCCCCAACGGGATGGAGCTCGTGGACAGGCCAGCCGCGGGGGCGGGGGCACCCGCAGGGCCGCCTGGGGCGGGCGTGGGTTGGACGTCCGGGCGACCGCCTCGCCCACAGGGGTTGTCGACGGCGACCCCGAAACCACCGGCTTCTGTGTAAACGGCGCTTCGAGAGCGGCCCCCGGCCCTCCTGCCCACGAAGCGGCCGCCAGACGGCCTCCTTGGGCCCCGGCGCGGGCAGGCACCTACCGTCAGCCGCGGCGGGCGTGAGCGGGAGGAACTCGGCCGCCGCGGGGCTGCTCAGGGACACGCGGGCCCCGGACAGGTCGATCTTGGTGCTGCGGCAGGTGTTGGAGCAGACCTTGTCGTGCTGGTAGAAATCCAGCTCACCCGAGTCCATGATCTTCCTGCGGGGCCTCGGGGTGAGCCGCCGGCTGGGGGTGGGGCCTGGCGGACAGGTCCGGGGGCAGCAGCCGCGCCCGGGGGGCTTTGGGGCCGTCTGCTGGCCCGGGCCGCCCTGTCCCGGTGCCCCCAGGAAGGCCCCAGGGGCCCTGCTCTCTGGCCCCCCAGGGCCTGGCTCCCGTCCAGGAATATCTCGACTCCCCGGCCTTGACCGCGGAAGGGTCGGGGGCTCCCGGAGCCACCCACAAGCAGGAAGGACGGTGCACACGGCCTGGAGCCCGGCTCAGACCGCAGCTCCCAAGGACCCGGATGGCTGCGGGCGGCCAGTTCACGCCCAGCTCGAGGGAGGCCTCCGCTCCTGGGCAGGGCGGGTGAGGAGGGCGGCCCTCGGCACCTGGCCAGCCCACCACGCTCACACCAGCACTGCTGCGCGCCAGGCGTGCGGCCACAGCGGGACGTGGCCTCTCCTGTCCGGGAATGCCAGGCCGCAGAGGGCAGGGGGCAGCTCTGGGTGGACTTGAAAGTCCGAGTGCGCCCCCCAGCTGGGGAGGGGCTTCACCCGAGCCCCCGGTGCCGGCCCTTAGCGCCCAGGCTGCATGCGCGGATCTCTGGGGCCGGCTGAAGGTCCCCGCTGCAGAAGGGACAGGGAAGTCCAGGCAGGCCCTGGCCCCTGTGCACAGGGGCCCCACGCGAGACCCCAGGCCCACAGGCCCGCCCTGGATGGGCCAGGCGGCTGCCGCGGCGCCCACCTGAGCATGATGCCGTTCATGCGGATGGCCCGCTTCCAGTCCTTGAGTGTGGACTTGCCGGCCAGGTGCACGAACTCCTTGGGGCTGATCACGTGCTCGTCGTACTGCGGAGGGGGCCAGAGCGCCGGGAGGGTCAGGGGCGCAGCCCCACTGCAGGCCGGCCACCCGCAGGGGGCCAGCTCACCTGCACGCACTTGACGTTGATGCCCGGGCACACGAACTTCCTCCAGAGGAGGCTGGCGCGGCTGTCCCCGCAGGTGATGGGATACACGATCTCGGCCTCCAGGCTGTCCCCCTCCTCGGCCATCTTCACTTCTCACGGGGCGGGCGGGGAGACAAGACGGCGCGTGACCACCCCGCCCGCCCCAGCCCGGGGGACGACTCTCGTGGCGGCAGCGTGGCCGCCCAAGGCCGGGGCGCGGGGGCAGCTGTGGGGCGGCGGGCGGGCGGCGCCTACCCAGCACGGCCTCCTTGAGCTGCGAGGACGCGGTGAAGGCCGCTGCGGCGCTCTCCGCCTCCATGGGGTCTTCTGTCAGCTCCGCCCTGGAACCGCCGGCGAGGGTCAGCGCCCCGAAGCACGCGGCCGGGCGCTCCGAGGGCCGGGCTGGCTCACCCCAGCGCGGCGCAGACGGGGCGAGAGCGGCCCCCGCACGCAACGCTGAGCCCCGAAGTGCAGCAGGCGGCCCCGACGAGCCGCAGCAGCTCCCCTGCCCCCAGAGCCGGCCCCTGGGACCCCGGAGCCCCCCGGGGACGACACGGCGGCCAGCGGGGCGCTGGGCGGGCGGGTCGGAGAGGGGTGCACCGGCAGGCTGGGTGGGGGCCTGGAGGGCACGGAGAGGGCGGGAAGGTCCGGCCGAGATGCACCGGGGGTGGCCGGCCCGCAGCGCCCCGCGAGATGCGGTGGGGGAGGGGCTGGCCGGCCACAGCGCCCGGGGGGGCAGCCGAGCCGAGGGCCCGGGCGTGGGCTAGAGGCTGGGCTGGGGCGCCGAGGGCTGCGGACGGGCCCCACTGTCCTGCGTCGGGTTGGTGGCCTGGCCAGGGCACATCCATCCAGCCGGCCACGGCCCTCACGCGCTTTCTGCACCGGGCGGAAGCAAAGACTCGCCGGAGGCGCCCTGGAGGCGGCACTGGTGGGGACGGGCCCCAGAGGCGCCAAGAGCCCCGCGTCTGGGGGAGGCTCTGACAAGAAACGTGGATGGGAGACGGGTCCTCGTCGGGCCGCGGGGCGTCTGTGGGGGTCCGGCCTCACCCGGCGGCCGCGAGCTCCAGACCCTCCGTGGCGGGAAGACGCCGTCTCGGGGTGTTCGTGTCCAGGGCTTTGAAACCTCGGGCACGGCTCCGGGCGAGGGAACGACCCTCGGGCCTCGGAGACGCGTTTTCCCCGGTCTGTCAGGTGACGCCGCCGCTGTTCTCCAAGCCCCTGCCCGACTCGTGCGCAGCGAGGAGCGCAGGGCCCAGTGGACCCTCCGGGCAGTGTCTTTGGCCGGTTTTAGTGCCTCCGCTGCCCGCGGTCATTCCAGCCACTGCCAAGGCCTGAGCCGCCGGGACCAGAGGGCCTGTGTGGGGGCGGCAGCCACAGGCAATGGACCGTCCAGGCGCCGGAGCGGGACTGGGACAGGCAGGACAGGGCCCTTCGTGCCCCGCCCCTCAGGGCACAGAGGCGCTGCAAGGCCAGGGACACGCTGGGCCCCCCGCCGGGCGCCCCGCCTGGGCTCTGGGGCCCCTGCGCTGCTCCCCCGTAGCCCTGCCGCCCGTGCGTTGCCATGGCAAAGAGGTGGGTGGGGACAGCCGCCTCCCCGACTGTCACACGCAGGAATGCTCCAAGTGCCCCAAAGCCCGCCGGGAAGAAGTCTGCACCCGCAAAGCGATTGACCGGCCTGCGCCCCACCTCGGGAACCCAACGAGAGCAAGCCTCAGCCTCTGGCTCGTGGGGCGGCGGGAACCCCGTGGGAGGGCGCCTGCAGGCCCTCCCGGGCGCCCGCCCGGCCCTGCTGGGCACCCCAGGCCTCTGGTGGGCAGGGGCGTCCAGGCCCGTCAGGCCTCGTGCCCCGGCGTGCGGCTGGCGCCCCTGCCCTGGGCCCCAGGGCGCCACCCTGGCCGGCCGGGCCGCCTGCGGGTACGCGGGGGGGACGCCTGGCGCCAGCGGTCTCTCGGGAAGGCGCAAGCAGCTCCGTGGGCACCCGGGGCGATGCCAGGACACTCGGGCGCCAGAGCCAGGCGCTGCACCCCGGCCCAGTCGCTCGGGGCAGCCGCGTCTGCGCAGGCCTCTCCCTCGCCGCCGAGGCGCGCCCGAGGGTGCCCGGCCTCTGGTGGGCTTCCCGGGACGGCAGCCGGGGCTGGCGCCAGAGGCCCGGTGGCGCGGCGGGCGCTGTGCTGGGCAGCTCGGGCTCCGGGCCGCGCAGCGGGCAGGTGCCATCGAGGGGCCTTCGCGTTCAGGACTGAAAATGCCGGACGCGGCTTCGCGAGGGGCACGGCGACTCGAGGCCTCCGCGCCTCGTTTCCCTCTGCCAGGGAAAGCCCCTCGCCGCCGCTCCCGAGCCTCTGGGCCGGCTCGGCGCCCTCACCGCCTGGTCAGGTCCAGCTGAGCCCAGGCCCCGAGCCAGGGACAGCTGCAGCCCCCGGGGCCGCGCCTCTGCCCCGCCCACCTCCCGGAACAGGACAGAGATCCCCGCGGCCCTCCCATCACCGCACGCGGGGCGTCCCCGGCCATCTGCAGGGGGAGGGTGGCCGCCCACAGCCCCCAGCCCGTGGCCTGGACCCCATGCCCCCGGAGCTGGGCCGATGTAGCCCCCGGGAGGCCTTCGGCGGTCAGGCGGCCAGCGTGGGGCGGCGCCCCGAGGCGGCCTGGGGCCTGGGCGGGCATCTCATGGCCAGCTGGAGGGGCACTCGCCGCGGGCGGAGGAGCCGCCAGACGGGGCCCCATCCTTCTCCGGCCAGCGAGACAGCGGGAGTCCCTGGCGCCCTGCTCTGCCGCGGGAGGGACTCGGCGGTCAGCGGAGCCGGGACGGGCCCGGGCCGCGCCCGAGCGGGAAGCCACAGCCCCCGCGCCCCGCCCCGCGGCAGCTCACCCATGGGGGGCCAGGTTGGCGGTCACCAGCACCGTCTTCACCTCCTCCAGGCCGCCGCCGTCCCCCGCCGTGTCGGGCGTGGTCACCACCACCACCTCCTCCATGTGCACGCTCACGTCCGGGGTCGCCATGGCGCCGCACTCCTGCGGGCGGGCGCCGTGAGCCCGTGGCCCCGCCGCGGCCTGCCGGATCTGCTCGCGGGGGGCGTGGGGTCTCTGTGAAGCTGAACCCCCGCAGGCTCTTTAGGCAAACACCCGCTCGGCCGCAGCCTGCTCCCCAGGGCTCCCCGCCTGCCCGCAGAACACCCCAGCCCGCGCCCCCGGCTGCAAGCGCCGGAACACCCCGGGGCCACTGCCCCGCAGGGCGGCCGGGCGCGAGACCAGGCCGGGGAGGCCACCGGGGCCTGTCCAGCACCGGGTTGGGGTCGGGCAGGCCCAGGAGCCCGGCCTGCGGAAGGGTGGGTGCCCCCACCGGCGCCCTGAAGCCACGCTGCACGCGCACGGAGCGTCACCCAGACAAGCTGCAGAGCTGGAAGGCCGCACAGCCCGCAGGGCCGCGGTGTTCTGGAGAGGGCTGTGCTGGCCAGCGGGCACCGGTGTCGGGGCTGTGGCGCGAGGGAGACTTCTGGGGCGGGGCACCCCAGTCCGTGTGCGCGGACTCGGTCACGGAGCAGGCCCCGCTTTACTCCGCCCGGGGCGTCTCCGAGACTGGGCCGCAGACAGCGCCCTGCCCCGGCGCGTCCTGCAGACAGAGCAGCGGTCGGTCTCCCCGGCGCGGCAGGTGCACTCGGGACTCAGGGGAACCTCGACCAGGCAGGTGCGGACACGTGGGTCCCCGCCAAGCCGAGAGTGAGAGACGCATCCTGGGCAGAGCGAGGGCCGGGAGGCCGAGGCTGTGCCCCGCCCCCAGGCCGCAGCCGTGGAAGACGGAGCTTCGCGGCTCAGGCTTGCCGGCCAAGGTGGGGCAGCCGAGCGGCGCCAGGTGGGCGGCCAGACCAGGGGGTGGGGGGACGTGGACAGCCCCTCACGGCGGGTGTCCAGCCAGAGGGGCGGCCCAGGGCGCCTGCGTGGGTGGTCACGGTGGCGTGCTGCCCAGAACGGGGTGTGGACAGTGCGGCCCAGCAGGCCCTCCTGGAGGGGAAGCCCTGCCTCCCCCGCCGAGGCAGCCGCGGGTTGGCCAAAGTGAAGCCAGCCCCGCGCAGGGCCTCCCCGCGTGCTCGGTGCGCACCGACGGCCGCCCACACCCGGGCCTCGCGGGAGCCCTCGGCCGAGCTCCTGGGGTTCCGCGCCCGTCCGCGCTTGCGTCCACGGGCCCCAAACCAGGCCGCCACCTCCACCGGTGTCTGGGCTCCAGCGAGGGACAGGCCAGAGCCGGGCAGGCCAAGGGGCAGGGCGGGCTGAGCAAGGGCACAGGGGGCGGGCACCTCGCGCCTTGGGGAGAGGCCCACGCGCTGCTGGGGAGTCGGCAGAGGAGCTGGGGGCCGGGAAGTCAGCCCCGGGCGGGCCCCACCGACTGGCCCGTGCAGCCAGGGGGCTCCGCTGACGTGCCGGGCCTCACCCCAGGTCCGTGTTAACGAGGGGCGTGCACCGCGGGAGCGGGGGAGAGGACGGGGGGCACAGCTTGCAGGGAGGGGGCTCAGCGGGGCTGGGGGGCAGGGCTCCCACATTTTGAGGGGCGCAGACCGGGCTCGCACACTCGGGGGGTCGCAGGCCGGGCTCCCACGTTCTGAGGGGCGCAGGCCGGGCTCCCACGTTCTGAGGGGCGCAGGCCGGGCTCCCACGTTCTGAGGGGCGAGGCCGGGCTCCCACGTTCTGAGGGGCGCAGGCCGGGCTCCCACGTTCTGAGGGGCGAGGCCGGGCTCCCACGTTCTGAGGGGCGCACGCCGGGCTCCCACGTTCTGAGGGGCGAGACCGGCTCCCGCGCGGCAGAGGGCGCGGACGCGGCCCCAGCGCGCCGCCGCCAACATGGAGGCGACGCCGCGGACGCCACGCCGACGCTGACGCTACGCCCGCCGCCGCCGCCCCTCCCCCGCTCCCCTCCCCCCGCCGTAACGTCCTGACGCTCCGCAGGGACCCCTGACTGGACGGCGCGCGCGGCGAGCGGGGCCTCGCCGCGGGGGGGCGCGGGCTCTCACCTGGCCGCGGCCGGGCCTGCGCGGGCGCCGGCGGGCGGCGGAGGCGGCGGCGGCGGCGGCGGCGGCGGCGGCCGCGGGCTCCGCTCCTTGTTGGGGATTCGGCGGCGGCGGCGGCGGCGGCGGCCCGGGCGCGCGCTTCCTAGTGACGCAGGAGGCGAGGCCGCGCACGCACGGGGACGGGCGGGCCCGGCGACTTATTTGGCGCTGGGCGGGGAGGCGGGCGGTGTTGGGAAATAGGGCCCGGGGGTGCGCGGAGCGCGTGCGCGGCGCGCTGGGCGGGGCCTCGGCGGCCCGGGCGGCACGTGCGTGGCCCGAGGGCGCGGGTCCCGGGCCCCCGCGGTGCCGGGTCCCGCGCGGAGGTCCCGGCGCGTTGACACGTTAGAGTCCCCCGGGACCGCGGGCCGGAGCGAACCGGCCGCTGGCCATGTCGTGGTATGGACAGGGCAGGAAGCTGGCCCCGGCGCGGGGAACAAGGGCGGCGTTGTGCCGTGAGGGAGCGCGGGCCGGGCGTGCCTGGCTCAGCTCGGACATCCCGGGGCGCGGGAGGGGGCGTCGGGGACACGGTCCGGGTCAGTGGGGCCGCCCCGCCCCCTGGGCCTGAGGCCGGTGGCGTCGAGGCATCCTGCGAAGTTTCGACCTCCGTGAGCCCCAGGCGGGGCGCACGGACTTGGGGGGGAGCTGCTCGGGAGGCGGGCTGCGGCAGGCCCGGGGCCGCACTGGGCTCCGGAGTCCTCGGCCCCTGTGGTCGGGGCCGACCTTCCTCCCCCGGACACTTGCCCTGGCTCTGCGTGCGCCCCCGCCAGCCCGCGCCTGTGCCCCCCGGTGTCTGCAGCCCCGGAGAAGCTCCTCTTGTCGAAGGTGAAACTGCTAGGGCCGTCGCCCTGTCCCCGCACTGAGCGCGGCCGTCCCAGGCTCCTGCCCCTCCCCCAGAGCGCCCTCCTCAGCCCGGTCTCCGAGGTTCCCGCAGAGGCAGTGGGGCCGCCTGCGGGGGCCCACGCTGCCCGGAGGGACGGGGCGGTGGCCAGGCCAGTCTCCATGTGCCCCTTCGGCTCTGCCTCGGCACCTCGGGCTCCCCTGGGCCCTCTTGCCCTTCTGCCTTGGGCAGCGCGGCTGAGGGCGTACTCTGTTCGGCGGAGAGGGACGGAGGGCCCGTCCGCCCTGCAAGAGCGGTCAGCCTGCAGCTGGCCCTCAAGTCCCGCCGTGCGCCATGCCTGCCGCTCCCTGCGCTCCTCCCTGGCGGCGCTGGCTCGGCCCTCGCCCCGCCCGCTGGGTTGAGGGGTGGGCGGGCTTCTAGAGGCGCCCCTCCCTGGGCTGGCAGCCCCGCCCCCTGGTCACTCAGCTGCCCACACCAACCCCGCGGTTCCCAGGCTCCCTCTGCCGCTCCTCGGGACCCTCGCGTCCACGCAGGGCCCGCCCAGCCGCCGGAGGCGGCCTGGCGCCAGGCCGGTCGTCCCGGGCTCGGGGTGCGCTGGACCGCGGACTGGACGGAGCAGCTCGGCCTCGCCGCGTCGCTCTCCTGCTGGGGACGCTGCAGCTGGGCCGGCCGGGCGATCCCGTGGGTACTGAGGGGCCGTCCCCGAGACGAGCCCCGTGGGAGAGAGCGGGGCGCCCCACGCGGGCGAGCTGGAGCCCCGGCAGTGCCCCGTGGCCCAGGGAGGGGTTTGCGTTTGCGTGAACGCCGGGGAGACCGCCGCAGGGTCCTCCGGGAAGGACGGAGGGCGCCCCGGGGCCAGAGCCAGCAGCGCCCCCTCGGGAGTTGGCCTCGCTGTGGCCGCCCGCCCAGTGTCCAGGGCGGGAGTCGGGCGGTCCTCCAGGGGGCTGGATGCGTGCGCTGGCCTTGGGGTCCCACACGGCGTGCGCTGGCCCAGCCCTCGCGTTGCCTGCCCGGGGCAGCGGCAGCAGCCAGGTGCCCTGACGGGGGGGAGGGCAGGCCAGCGCGCCTGGCCACTCACAGCCGCACCCCAGGAGTCTCCAGCGACCCCCTGGCCCTTCATGCGTCCCGCTCCGGAGGGGTGGCCGCCCCCTCTCCCAAGGGGCCCCGCGACTGGCTGCCTCCTCTGACTGGGTGGGGGCCCTGGGCCGCACAGGCCTTGTGGGTCCCGGGGAGACGCCCCGGCCGCATGCAGGGGGCTGGGGCGCTGTGTGGGCGGGCCCCTGCCCTCGCCGGGAGCCGCCTTTGCTCCTCTGAAGGACCCGTCACAGATGCCACCACCGCGTCCCGCTGCATCCCACCGGCCCCGAGGGCGAGGGGCCCATGGCTCTGGGCAGGCCAGCCAGCGCCCACTGACCACTCCCACCTCTCCCTCGAGCCTTGCGCCCCCAGAGGGCCAGCCTCTCCCTGGCCGGGGCGCCATCTGGGGAAGGAGCCAGGGCCCAGGGAGGGCGTGAGCACGGCGGCACGAGGGATCACCTCCCTCACGGGGCTCTCCTGGCTACCCCCAGTGGCTTCTGTGCCCGGGGGCAGGTGTGTCCACTGCTGTCAGCCAGGAACCTTCCTCTGCCCCCACCTGGGAGTTGTTGGCTGCCTGAGGTCTGGAGCACCCCAGATGGCTCCCCGCGGCCCCCACCCCCGAGGGAGCTGGTAGCCCCAGGGGGCGGTCAGCCGGGCGCCCGGGCTTGGCCGTGCCCCCCCAGCGACGCCTGTGCCCGCCAGGCCACCATGCCGCCTCGGCACCTCCTGGACACGCAGCGTGGGTGAGGCCATGGCCCTCGCACTGGGTGGCCGCCGCCACAGAGGGGGCCGACGCCCAGGTCCCTCCTAGGGCCACGGTGGCTGCCCAGAGCCAGTCAGGGCTCCTGAGCCCCTGCAGAGGCTTCCTGGGGGCTGGGGGCGAGGCCTTACTCCCCCCAAGCCCACTGAGGGGTCAGCCCCAGCCTGCTCCCTGGCTGGCCCTGGAAGACCGCCCTGAGGGCACAGGGGGCTCCCCGATGCTGGGCCACCAGGGAGGTCAGCAGAGTCGGCCCCAACACCCAGTGCAGGGGGACCCCAAAGGGAAGGAAGGGTGCTTCCTTGGCACGAAGGACAGACCCCTCAGGGCTGGCGGGTGGCCGGCCTGGGGAGGAAGTCGACCGGAGATGGGGGGCCGGGGGTCGGCCGGCCAGGTGTTCCTCGATGGGCCGGGGGTGGCGGCTTCAGGCCCCGGTGCCCTGCTCCCCCTCCCTGCTTCTGCTGGGGCTCCTGGGGGCGCACTTGTGTGGCGACCACTCGCCCCTGACCACACCTGCCTGGACAGCCCACCGCCTGGAGGACCGTGAAGGGCCAGCTGCCCGCTGCAGGCCGAGGGGCTCGGAGGGGCCCTGTGCGGCCCCCACTATCCCGGGAGCTCCGTGCGTGGCTCCGGGGTCGGCCGGGGACAGGGCGGCTGGGTCCACCCCGCCCGCCCTCTCCCGGGAAGGCCTGGGGGACACCTCTGAGGGTAGAGCGGGCCAGACTAGGCAGCGACACGCGTTCCTGCCACCATTCTACGTTTATTGAGGTCGCTGTCCACTAGAGGGCCCCAGGGGACCCGCGCCGGGCGTGCCTGAACCGAGGGGCACGTCGGCCCGGGATACCCTGCGGCCCGGCGCTGGCTCAGCACTGGACAGCTCGGGCGAGGAGCCTGAAGCGGGCGCGGGGGAGGGGAGGAGGGGCAGGACGAAGCACGACTAGACGGAGGTGCCCTAAGGAAACCGAAGCCCGGTGTGTCTGTCCCCTTGGCGCTCGCGCCGGCCCGCGCCTTAGCCGGACATCTCCTCGCGCTGCTCCTTGTTCCTGCGCACCTCCGCCGCGTGCAGCTCCTGCGGAGACAGGTGCGCGGCGGCACCGCCGCCCACATGCTGGAGAGGCCACCGGCACCCCGCAACGGAGAGTGGGGGTGGGGCCCGCCACCCGACCCGCAGCCTGCGGGGACCCGAGCGCTGTGATCCGGGGTGCACGCTCTGGCGGCCCCCGGGCCAGGCGGAGGGCGCTCGGGGCAGGGCCTCGCCTCACCCTGCGCTCACCCCACGCTGGTCCGCGACGGGGCTGCGGGAGCGCTCGCGGGGCCGCGCACCGGGCCCGCCAGAGGAAGGGGCTCCCGGGCCTTCCCTGGCCCCGCCTGAAGCGGATCCGCCCTCCTCGGGCGCACACCCGGGCGCGAGCCCTGGAGAGCGCGTTGATAGCGCGGCTAGGACGGCGCCCCGCGGCGCCGGCGCGCCCCGCCCCGCCCCGCGCACCTTCTCGCGCAGCCGCTCGCGCAGCGCCGCCAGGTGCGCCTCGCGGATCTCCTTGCTGAGCTCCATCTTGTGGTTGAGCTTCTCCTCCGCCAGGCGGCTGAAGTTGCTGTTGTCCTCCAGCGCCCTGTGCAGCACCTCGCGCTCGTGCTCGCGCCGCTCCGCCAGCTGCCTCAGCACCTGCGCCTCCTGCGTCTGCGCGAGCGGCCTGGTGAGCCGGGCCCACCGCCGCCCACTGCCCGCTGGACGCGGTCCTCCACGTGGGGGCAACCGCCTGGGCCCGGGACACCGCGGCGCTGCCCTCCCCGCTGGGCCTGGTGCACGCGAGGGCCGCTGAGGCAGCGCGGCGGGTCGGTGCCCACGCATGCCATTTTCTGAGCTCCTGAGCTGAGCAGCGGGCTGGGCCCCGGGCTGCAACGCCGGGTGGGCGGCCCCTCCCCGTGGGGGTGTCCTGCCCTGCCAGGAAGGACGCAGTCCAGCCTCCGGGGCCGCTAGCCAACCCGGCCCCCGCCAGGGCGACACCTTTCCCCTTGTGTCTGGCTTTCTGTCCCCTCCTGGCCTCCAGGAGACTCCATTCAGGACAGTGGCCAAGGGGGGCAGGGCACCCCGCCGAGGACCCTGGGCCGCAAGGACGGGCCTCACCTTCCTCCGCTCCTCAGCGGCCTCCAGCCGCCGCTGCAGCCCCTCCAGGGAGGCGTCCTTCCTCTTCGGGGGGGAGGAGAGCACAGGGCTCTCCGGGGACAGGTCGGAAGGGGACTTGAGGATGACCTCGAAACTCTGGCCAGAGGCCCTCTTGTCCAGTTGCTTCACCTCCATGTCTGCAGGGCGGGACAGCACAGGCTGGGCAGGCGCCCGGGCGGGTGCAGCCCTCGCAGGGCCCCAGGGCCAGCACCCTCCCCGGGGCCTTCTCCGGAAGCCGCCCACCAGGGGTTCTGAGAGCCGCGGGAGGGGCAGGGCGAGGGGGAGCAGAGCTGGCCGCGGCCACACTCACCCCCGTACTGGTAGATGGTGTTGGGGTGCGGCTGTGAGTAGAAGCAGGAGCAGATGAGGGACAGCACGGACAGCTCCTTCATCTTCTCCTTGTAGGCTGCGGGGAGGCCGGCGTGAGGGCCGCCCAGCCCTGCTGCCCCCCCGCCTCGCTCCAGGAGCCTGGGTCTCCCTCCCTCCTGGGCGGTGGCGCCCGCTGTCCCCGGACACGCCCCAGGCCTGGCCGCACCTCTCCTCCTCTCCAGGCCCTCCTGTCCGGCGCTCTGTCCATCACTATCTCTTGACACCTGCCCGGCCTCTGGCCCTTTGTCGCCTCGCACCATGCTGCCCGCCTCTGTCCCTCCACAGGAACCGCGCCCTCCCCTGGACACTTGCCCACCTGAGTGGACGAGGCAGCCCTGTGCCCGGACACTGCAGGGGTTGCCGCTGCAGCAGTGCTTTCCTGAGCTGTGCGCTCGGGGGCGGCCCTGACCCTCCTGCCCCCAGCGGTGTCCATGCCACCCCGGGGTGAGTGCAGCCTCTTCAGACTGCGCGGGGGAGCTGTCCGTTCAGCACCGGCCAGGCCCAGCCAAGGGTGCCCAGGATGGCGGGGCCCGGCCGGCCTGAGCCCTGAGAGGGACGCCCGCTCGTGCGGGGCTGAGGCCTGTCCCCCGCGCCCGGATGTGGGGCGGCCGTGCCGTGCGGGGGTCTGGGCTGTGCTGCGCCTCCTTGGCTGGAGGAGCTGTCGGAGTCTCCAGGGAGGCACTCCGGAGGACGGGGGTGTGACCCCAGGAAGGCAGCAGCACTGGCGCCTGCAGGCCGTGAGGCAGGCAGCGCCCTGACCCGACCTCGGGAGGCCCCGGACGCGGAGTCGGGGCCTCGGGGACAGGCGGGCGAGTGGGGCAGTGCCTTGGCGCCAGCGGACCCCCGCCCAGCAGGCGCTGTCTGCGCCACCGCCAGCCCCGCCACTGCCCAGCCAAGACGCGGGGGGCAGAGGCGCCCAGCGGCAGCAGCAGAGCCCTCTGAGGTCAGGGAGCCGGGCAGGCCCCGTCCTGGTGCTGTCTCTGAAGGCTGAAAGGCTGGGGGGCGGGGAGAGGACCCCAAGGGAGACTGCCTGACGTGGCGATTTTGTGTTTTCGCAAACAGTGCCTGCTCGTGCCGCGCTAGCATGCTCGGGTTTTAAAGGGCAGCCGGTCGTTCCAGAGCCGGCCTGCGGCCACCGTCCCCCAACACTCGGCCTGTCACATCTGGGGCCCTGGGGCGGCTGGCAGGCACCCCTTGTGCTCAGAGGCAGGTGCAGAGGGGCTGGCAGGGAGGGAGGGCCTGTACTGGTCACTCCAGCCCGCTGTCTCCTGGCCACAGACCCCTGCCACACCCTGGCCTTGGGGATGTTCTCCCTTAACCTGAGCCACGGCCTCTGGACGTGCCCCAGGGCCTGAGAGCCTGGGCTGCAGGACAGGAGCTGAGCACGGCCCATGAGGGAGGACGCGTGCGAGCCGGGGCCACCGTCCCCTCGGCTGGGGGCTGCTGCGGCTGGGAAGGCGTGAGCCCTGTGCGGCAGGAGGGCCGGAGACCTGGAGCCCACAGCTCTGCCCGGGGCATGTCCACCAGGCACTGTAGCTGCCCACAGGGAAGCCTCGGCGTGGAGCTTGGTCAGGAGCGTCCTGAGCCGCTGTCCCCAGGCCGCTGCCCGGGAGGCGTTTGCTTCCCAGGAGACCAGCTCTCCCACAGCTGAAGCAGGACCCCCGGGAGGGCCTGGGCGAGGCCTGCTCCGCGGCCGGCTGCGAGTCAGAGGGGACGGGGTGGCGAGTGGGGACCGCCGCATTCGGGGGAGGGGGCACGGGGAGCCACACGGGGCAGGGGACAGGGCCCCGGCACGCAGGGGGTGGCCGGGGCTCAGAGCCGGAGGGGCCCGAAGACACCGGCGCGCTGCGGAGGGGCAGGGCAAGGCAGCACCTCTCCCTGTGACGCGTCCAGCAGCAGAAACGCGCGTGGCCTTTGGGGCGTAGGTGTCCGTGAGCTCGCGTTCGGAGCAGGTGCCAGACCGGCCCATAGCAGAGCCGAGGGCAGGAACTTGGGGGGCCGCCCTCCTGCAAGGCGATCCCCCGCCCTGAGAGCCTCCGTGGGTCAGTCGGAACAAGCCAGGGGGTGCTGTCACGCGCTCCCCAGCAGACAGCAAACCAGGCCTGGGGGGCGGGACTCTGCCAAGGCTGGCCGCTTCCCCACGAGCCCCAAGGACTGGGAGGCCTCCCGGGAGGGGCGCTGGGCAGCTGGGAGCATGCGGCAGACGGCCACGCTCGCGGAGGAGCCCCCTGCCCGGCGAGCACCCGCAGGCTGGCCGCCCAGGAGAAGGCTGGGACTGCGGCCGGCGATGGCCCAGACCGCTCGACCACGGTCACTGCAGGGCCGGGCCGCCCCTCTGGGCACGGACAGGAGGGCCTGGGGGAGACACGGCCGCGTCCACAGGCTGTGCTCCGGCCAGGCAGAGGCGGGCAGCTGGCCTCAGGGCTCTTCCAGTGGTGAGTGAGAGCGGCCCCTAGCCCCAGCGCAGGGGACGGTGAGCAGGGAGGGGCTGTCCGCCGGCGGCGGCGGCAGCCTGTAGCCCTGGAAAGAGCCTGGGGCGGGGGCTTCTGCATGTCCAGAGCTGGCGACACTCTGTGGCGGTCAGTGAGCGTGGGGGCAGGCCCCAGAGCGACTGGACCCCCGCTGGAGTGGGGGAGGTGTGTGGTCAGTGGCCCCCAGACGCAGGCAGCGCCCCTGGCCCAAGCTAGGGCGGGGCGCACGTGGGCAGCTGAGCCCAGCACCCCGGAGAAAAGTGTGGCTCCACGCCAGGGGCTGGGGGTGCGGCCCCCTGTGCCGAGGGCTGGGTGGGAGCTGGGGCTGGGAGGTGGCTGTGGAGAGCAGCCGCGGAGGGTCGCCCAGCGTTGCCACCGCAGCCCCCGGCCCCGCCCTGGCCCAGAGCTCCGTGGGGTGCGGCCAGGAAAGGGCTGCTGTGCCCCCAGCCGAGTGGTGGCGGAAGGAGGGGCAGACCTCTACCTGGGGGGCCGCGCTCCCCCCCACCCCCGCAGCTGCTGCGCCAAGGGCGGCGCCGCCGGGTGGCCGCTCCCAGCTGGGGTCCCCTCCTCGCCGCCAGCCCCCTCCCCCGCATTCTCCCGGCTGGGGGAGGGTCGGCAGGCTCAGCACTGGGGCTTCCGTGGAGGGTCCCCCTTCCTGCCGCCTCCCTCCTAATCCCGGGTGGACCAGGGCCCTGGCCAGCCTCAGGGACCTGCCGTGACCCCAGCGCCTCCCTGCTGAGGCCGTGCCTGACCCTGCACGCGGCGCCCTGAGGCGTGCTGCCCACTCTCCGCCCCAGCCCGGGGGCGCCCCGCCCTGCGGCCGGCCCGGTCTGCCAGCTCCGGCGGCCCCCACCCTTGGGCACTGGCCGCACCGAGCTCGACTGCCCACCGCCCCTGCGGTGTCGGCTCAGCCGCGCCTGGCTCCCACACGGAAAACCAGACAATGGCCTCTGCCTGGACTGCCGCCCTGCGGGCAGGGGACCCCGCGCCTACCGGACATGGTGCTGGCCATGGTGCTGGCGGGGGCGGGCTGCGGAGGCCGAGGGCGCGGGCGGCTGGAGCTGCAGAGGGAGAATGCTGCAGTGCCCGAGGAGGCGGTGCGAGGCGGAAGGGAGGGAGGGAGGAGGGGCGCCGGCTGCAGCCCTCGCGAGCAGGGGAGGGAGCGGGAGGGAGGGGCCAGCGCGGCCGCGGCTGGGCTGAGGGGCGCCCCTCCTCCCAGGGCCGGGCCGCAGCTCCAGCGTGTCCTTGTGCCAGCTTCGGGGTGACGGAGAAAGCCCGCTGCCCCTGCCCGGGGCGGCAGGGGAGGAGGGGGCTCCTCAGAAGCCCCTGCAGGCGGGCAGAGAGGAGGGCAGGGTGGGTGTGTGCCGGGGCCGAGGACCAGGCGCGAGGCCAGGACTTGGCCCTGGGTGGACAGTGACCCCACTCCGGGGTGTAAGAGGAGCGGACGATGCCAGTCCCCGGTGGGGGCACGTTGGCGAGTGGGTCAGCTTGGTCCCAGGAGCGCCGGACGAGAAGGCATCTCTCCCGTGGAGACCGCGGGCTCGCGTCTGGGAGGGGCCACACAGATGCTCGCTGCACGCGCGGGTACCCCCGAGGTCAGGGCAAAAACTCGAGGGCTTGGGCCCTTCAGGGAGAAAACGTGGGCTCAGAAAGGACAGGGCCAGCTGAGCCTGCAGCGGGCCTGTGGGTGCACCCCGCGTCCCGGCCCTGGGCCTGGGCACAGGGCCACGTCAGCCACAGGCCTGGCGTTGGGCTTGAGCCCAGCGAGGGCTTCTGTGGCTGCAGCTGGCGGCAGAGCTGGAGGGTCTGCTGCAAGGCAAGGAGGTGGGAGCTGCCTCCTGCCGACAGCCGGCGGTGACCAGGGACCTCAGCAGGCGGCCAGGAGGACGTGAGCGCCATCACCGAGGAGGCAGAGCCCAGCCACGGCCCCTTCCCCTCGCGAGCCCTAGCTGCCTGCTGAGAGAGAAACGCAACACGGGGAGCTTTAAGCTGCTAAGTTGCAGTGATTTATGAGGCGGCCCTATCAAGGCAACACCCTGGCCCCCAAGAGGTGCCTGTCCAGGGCCCATTTGTAGCACAGCGCTTGAGGAGCCGGGGGAGGGGCGCTGGGCTGGCCTCTGGGGGCCTCGGTCTCTGAGGCTGCAGGCAGACTCCAGCTGCAGCTTCTGGGACCCTGGCCCCAGGCATGAGAGCAATGACCCTACACCATCTTTCTGAGGACTTCGGGGTTGTGCTGTGCAGACCTGGGACCGTGGACATCCCCTCTGAGCCTCCGGTCCCTCACCTGGACCCTGGGACGCGCTGCATGGCACTGTGCTCGGTAGGTGGGCCGGGTGCTGCCCCCTGCAGCGCCAGGCTGCAGCAGATTCCGGCTTCTCCCCAAGATCGACTGCGGGCAGTTTGTCAGCAGCCCCTGCAGGATGCCCTCCGTGAACTGACCCCTGCAGGTCAGACCTTCACATCAATCTCCTACAACCTGCTAGGGGGTGCCCACCACCTCGCAGGTCATGCAGTCAGCCGACAAACATCTAGGAAGCACCGGCTGTATGCCGGGCCAGAGGGCAGCGGCCTGCACTATGCCAGGGTGAGAGCTTGCCCAGCACCGGAGAGCAGCTGGCAGCTGAGCCAGACACACACCTCGTCCTGCCAACCCCACTGACACAGGGCGGGGCAGTGGGTGCCTCATTCCCCCCAACAAGAGAGCAGCCCAAAGCTCAAAGCAAGGGCTACAACGGGCGAGAGCTGATCAAGGACAGTGTCCGACAGGGCAGGGCACTGTCTGTGGTTCTCACCTGCTGGCACAACTACAAGAGGCCTCGGGCTCCAGGAACAACACCCTGGGGTTTGTCTTACAGACAGGGCAACAAAGAGCTTGCTGTGGTCACGAGCGGTGGCTACCTCACCCTGATAGTGCCACCAGAAGCACAGCAGAGTGCTGGTCATCTGTTAAGAGAGCCAGGCAGCATTGGCCAGTAGTGATGGTCATCACTGGTCATGGAAGGCCAGAGGTGGAGCCTTCCCATTTTTTATTCAGAGACTGGAGCAGAGTGCATTGGCCCCCAACAGCCCCGGCTTATACCCTCTCTATGTGCCCCGCCCACAAGTCTGATTGGACCATTTTTCAATTCTGTGGCTGATTGGACTGTTTGGTACCTCGCACCTGATTGGTTCATTCTATGATCCTGGCACGATGCATAAAACGGAGGCTGCTGGGCTCTGAGGGCCAGTCAGAGGTGGCCTGTGGTGGGACACGGGTGAGAGGCCACTGCTGCTGCTGCCACCAGTGCCCTCGGCTGCGGCGACTCCTGGTCTCGCCACCAGTGCCCTGGCCCCGGGGTCCTGTCGCTCGTGAGATGCAGGCACCACCCATTCCGGGCCAGAGTGCTCTGGTGGGCAGCGCTCGCCTCTCCTCGCTCAGCCTCACAGGCCCCCAGAGCCCCTCACACTGGATGGTCCGTCCGTCCCCGGGCTGCATCCTGCCTCCCCAGCACCCATACCATGATTCCCCCAAGGCCTTTCCGGATGCATGGGTAGGGCAAGCTTCTTTGTCCGTAGACGAGTCAGACCTCTCGGGCGGCCTCTTCCTCACACTCGCCACTGAGGGTGATGCCGGTGGGACTGGCGACATCAACCTTGCCGTCCACACAGGGACCGTCCCCTACACTGTCCTGCAGTGCCCCAGAGGCAGCCGCTGCCCTGGGGGGCCCTCTGCCAGCGGAGCTGGGTGTGGTGTGTGGGAGCTGGGTGTGGTGTGTGACAGCAGCCTCGGCTTGCCCCCCAGGCCCAGGGGGGTCTCTGCACTCCACGGGGTGTGCCGGCCCCCTGGGGGGTGGGGTCAGGCAGCTCACACCTCAGCTTGGCCCCTCGGGGTCCTCAGCGCCAACCTAGGAGGTGGCCAAGTCCTGGCCCCGGTCTTCCTATCCTGGGGTTTTAGGAGGATGAAATTTGCTGCTCTCCAAAAGGGATTCCCAGGGTGCTGCCGCCTACTGACCACCTGGTCTGGGCTCTGTCCCTCCCCCACGAGGCGAAACTTAAAAGGGAACTTCGTTCAGAAGACAGACGGGGACGGCAGGGACACCTGCACCTCTGAGGCTCCGCAGCCGCATGGGTCCTTGCTGAGCCCGGCGGGAGGCGGTCCCCCGGCCACAGGCGGGAGGACGGGGGCCGCCTTTCCCCAGCATGACCTCCCACCACCACCTGGACGCAGGAGCACAGGTGTGCCGCGTGGGGGCGCACGTGGGCCTTAAGCCAAGCCCCCAGCAGCTCTGGACAGTGCCCAGCGGGCTGTGGCCTTGGCTACCGGACCTTTCCTCCCGCTGCCTTTCGGGCCTCGGGACTGACCCCACGCTGCTGCTGGGTCCTGGGCACCCCCTGTTGCTGCTCCTAGGTGCCGGCCGCCACAAGGCCCGCTGGTGAGCGGGGACTCCAACGGACGGCCGGTGGCCGGACCCTGGCGCGGGCGGCGCGGGCGGCTCGTGGGGAGCCGGAGCTGGCGCCGGGACTGAAGAGACCTCTGGGCGTTGCCAGCAGAGCCAGGAACCGAGGAGGACGCCCGGGTAGGGGTCGGGCCCAGGACAGGCGGTGCAGTGGAGGCCCTGGCGGGAACGACGCCGGCGGAGATGGCGCGAGGCACCGCGTTTCTGCCCGGGCCGGGGGTGCGGTGCGGCCCCGGGGCCCGCGCAGGGGCGGAGAGGCCGGCCCGGAGCGCGCGGTCCGCGCGCGGAACCTTAGGCTGGGAAACGGTTTCCGCCCGGAGCGCGCGGCGGACCGGAAGCGGGGGCGGAAGTGCAGCGCGTTCGGGGCCGCCCTGAGCCCGCGAAGTCCGAACGGCGGGGGCGAGCGAGCCGTGAGTCGCGGGGGCCAGGCCGGCGCTTTCGCCGAGCGGCTCGCGGGCGGCCCGGGAGCTCCAGCTGCCGGCAGGCCCCGCGCCGCGTCCTGGGGCCGGTAGTTTCGCGCGCGGGTGGTGGGGCCGGTCGCGGAGCGGGCTGCGGCCGTGGCCCGGCGGGAAGGACCGTCGCTGGGCGCGGAGGTGCCCGGGGGCCGCCCCCATGTCCCAACGGAGCTGAGCGCCAGCGCCTCGCGGCCCACGCGGGCAGCTCCCGGGCCGCGGCGGCGCGGGTGCTGTCGGGCCCCTCGGGGAGCCGGGCCAGCCGCGCGCGCCTCTGGACCCGGCGGGCTTGGGCGCAGCCCGCCCCGTCCTCCCGGGCCGGGCGGTCTCGGCCGGGCATGGAGCGGTGCGGCGGGAGCTCGCTGGCTGCCTGTGGGCACTTCAGCTTCCCTGGCCCTCGTGGGGGCCCCGACCCTCCAGGGAGGCGGGAGTCTGCGGCGGCTCTTCGCATCTCCCCGCCTTGGGGGTCCTGCGAGGGCCCTGGGCCAGCGTCCCCTGCCCGAGCGCGGGAGGCCTTGGGAAGTGCACTCAGCGGCTTTGCCTCCCGCCCAGGAGCCTGTCTCCGCGGCCGCGCACCCCGAGCGCAGGATGCCGCAGATCACCGTGGCCGGCGTCACCGTGGACTTCCCCTTCCAGCCGTACCGCTGCCAGGAGGAGTACATGGCGAAGGTCCTGGAGTGTCTGCAGAAGGTACAGCTGGGCTTGCCTCCTGCCAGGCCGCTGAGCGAGCGCGGGGCCAAGCCCCTGACAGGGCAGGTGGCAGGGCAGCAGGGAGCCCCAGGTGGAGCTTGGGGCTTGGAGACAGGCCCGAGGACAAGCTAGAGGCTGGTGCAGATGAGGAGGCTTGAGCGAGGCAGCCGCGAGGGTCCCACATAGGGGCAGCAGTGCTCTCCTCCCCTGAAAGGCCCTCAAGTCTGGGGGTGTGTGGGGAGGCGGGAGGGTGCCCCGCAGCCACTGCTGTGGCCACAGGCCGTGGGCAGGACCCGTTCCGGCTGCAGCAGGAGCGCAGGCCCGCCCCTGTCTGAGGACGAAGTAGGCCCCTGGCTCCCACCACAGAACCGGAGCTGGGGCCGCACCTGTCTCGAGGGCTAGGTCCTCTCCGTCACTTGCTGTCCTGTCAGGCTGAAAAGTGCCGCGTGTTTGGGGGTGTCTTGCGAGACCTTTGCCACCCAGGGCCGAAGAAGCCCAGAACCAAGGGCTGAGAGCTTGTCCCAGCCTCAGACTCTGCTCCTGCCGCCCAGCCGTCCCTCTGGGAGGCACAGTGGCCTCAGTGCTTCCCCTGCCGGCCCCGACGCTGTCCCCAACCCTGTGCAGAAAGTCCACGGGGTCCTGGAGAGCCCCACGGGCACGGGGAAGACCCTGTGCCTGCTCTGCACCACGCTGGCCTGGCGGGCGCACCTGCGGGACGCTGTCTCCGCCCGGAAGGCTGCCCAGAGGGCCGGCGGGGAGCCCCTCTTCCCACACGCCTCGTCCTCCTGGGGCCACGACGGAGACCCCACAGGTGACCTTATGCCAGCCCCTTCCGGCCTGCAGGTGGTGCTGGAGGGCAGGTGGGCGGGTGCGCAGGTGGGGGCTGAGCCCGGAGCCTCTCGCTGTCCTGGCTGCGGCCCTGGGGCCAGAGCCGTGTGGCCGCGCTGGGCACGGCGGGGCCAGCAGACGCTGCAGGCTGTCCCGGGGCTGTGAGGGTCTGCTCCCTGCCGACAGCTTGCTACTCGGACATCCCGAAGATCGTCTACGCCTCCAGGACCCATGCGCAGCTCACACAGGCTGTCCGCGCTCTCCGAGGCACCTCCTACCGGTGGGTCAGGCTGCGTCCAGCCCCGGGCGACAGGGCTGGCTTCAGGAGGGGCTGCCTGCTGCCCGTGAAGACGGCATGTTGGGCTTGCCCCCGCCCCTCCGTGTGCGGGGCCTCTCCCTCTGGTGCTGCCTGTGTTTGGCTGGCCCTGGACCGGGGATTAGGGCGGCAGAGGAAGTGCGTCCGGCCTCGCCCCCTGGGAGTCCCGCCTGTGTGGCCGTGGCTGGGGCCACGGGGCAGCCGCCCGGACCGGCCTGCTCACTCTCCCCAGGCCCAGGGTGTGTGTGCTGGGCTCGCGGGAGCAGCTGTGTGTCCATCCGGAGGTGAAGAAGCAGGAGAGCAGCCATGTGCAGGTGGGGCGGGGTGGGCACCCCTGGGGGCGGGCCGGGCGGCCTCCTTCCGTGGCTGCAGCTGGCCGGTGCCCTCCAGATCCACCTGTGTCGCAGGAAGGTGGCGAGCCGCTCCTGCCACTTCTACAACAACGTGGAAGGTGAGGGGCCTGGGGCCCGGCCGGGGAGCCTTGCCCTGCGCCCTCACGTGTGGGCTGGAGGGGTGGGTTCCTGGGGACCTCAGGGCCAGGCGGGGGGGCAGCTGGCCTCCTGCCTCCCCCCCCCCCCCACTGCACCCCAAGCTGTCATGCCCTTGGACTGGGCTCAGGTGGTGTGGGGAGGGGGGCTTCACCTCCACCGGATCGCCCTGGGGCATTCGGGTCTGGCTCCTGCTGGGCCGGGGGTGGACCCTTTCGGGGCCCTTGGCACTTTGGCTGTGGGGCTGCTGCCTGCGGGGCTGTGCTGGCTACATGTACACCGCTCGGTTGCGGGCTGCCCCTGTCCTCTGGGGGCAGCGCAGGGCTCCCTTGGGATCGCTCGGGGGTCAGGGCCTCCTTGGGAGACGCAGGAACGTGCTGGTGGACGCCCAGTGGCGGGCCCCCAGCCCTGACCGGGCGGGCCTCTTGGTGCCCTGCCGCGGGCGGCCTCTGGGTCTCAGGAAGCAGGGACTGAGGGCCGGCGTTGACTCCGTCCCCGTCTACAGAGAAGAGCCTGGAGCAGGAGCTGGCCGCCCCCATCATGGACATCGAGGACCTGGTCAGGGCCGGGAGCCGGCACAAGTAAGGCCCGGAGCCTCGGTCCTTCTGGGGCGTTCTACTGTCGCGCGGGGCCGGCGTCCCTTGCCTTCCCGTGTCCCCTGGCCCTCGGCTGCCTCGGGACGCTGTGGGTAGCACCGCCCTGCAGGCCGGGGCTGCGTCCGGCCTCGGTGACCAGTGGCGCTGTGCCCCTGCCACTGGCGGGCAGCCCGCTTCCTCGGCCGCTGCAGGGCCCGCTGCGCACGCTCATGGCACCTTTCTCGGCCAGGCTGTGCCCGTACTACCTCTCCCGGAACCTGAAGCAGCAGGCTGATGTCATCTTCATGCCCTATAACTACTTGCTGGACGCCAAGGTGAGGCCGCGGGGGCCGGGCGAGGGGCGCCTGGGCCGGCTGGCCGCTGTGGGGACCCGGCTGGCGGGCGGGGCCAGCTCTCGCCCGGTCCTGTGGCTTGTGCTGCGCGTGGGGGCCCCGTCCACCCCGAGGTCCAGCTGGCTGTGCCGTATGGCCCTGGCTCCAGCCGGCCTCCTTCCCCAGAGCCGCCGGGCCCACGGCATCGACCTGCAGGGGACAGTGGTCATCTTCGATGAGGCGCACAATGTGGTGAGTGGGGGCAGCGCCCGGCCCTGCTGGCCCCACCAGGACCGCAAGGCTGGACTGGATGCTGGCCGCGGAGGCCGTTGGCACATGCAGCCCCATTGCCCCCGACAGGCCCTCCTGGCCCCCGGGCTGTGGGCAGGGGCTCTGGGCGACCCCGCAGGGCCGCTCACCCGGCTCCAGGCGGCGGCTGCCGAGGGGGCAGGTCCGGTCTGAGTGGGAGGCCGGCGGGCGGCTGCCCTGGCGCCCCCTGACGCCTGGCGGGCCCCCAGGAGAGGATGTGTGAGGAGGCCGCGTCCTTTGACCTCACGCCCCACGACGTGGCCTCGGGACTGGACGTCATAGGCCGGGTCCTCGAGGAGCAGGCGGAGGCCGCAGCGCGGGGTGCCCACCCCCTGGAGCTTGGTGCCGCCTCCCCCGACTCAGGTGAGCGCCCGAGGCCGGGCCTGCAGGCGTGTGGCCGGGCCCTGGACCCCAGCTTTGCTGGCCGCCCTCTGCCCGGCCTGGCTGTGCGGCCTCCCGGGGACGCTGCTGTCTCAGGGTTCGGGCTGTGTGGGGGGTGGCCGGCCCTCGGCCTGTCTCAGGCTGCCGTCCCCCGCGCACGGCGCTCTCCGTCCCCCCCGAGGCCCGAGGCCGCTGCTCCGTGAGGCGCAGTCAGCGACCCCTCCCCCACCCTGCAGGGCTGACCGTGCAGCTGGAGGACCTTGCCAAGCTCAAGGGTGAGCCCCGCGCCCGCCCTGCCAACCCCCCCCCCCGCAGGGCTGGTCGGCCCTGACCGCCGCTCCCCACAGCCGTGCTGCTGCGCTTGGAGGCCGCCATTGACGCCGTCGAGCTGCCCGGGGACGGTGGCGTCACGAAGCCGGGGAGGTGAGGGCCACTGGGCCAGGGGCCGCTGCCGCACCCTGACCGCACTCGCCGGGAGGGCTGTTTCTGTCCGGGGACAGGCGGAGCCGGTCACCATGTGCCCTGGACCCCGCTCTCCTGGGCCAGCCGCGTCCACAGACCTCCCGCCGGCCCCCCCTCGTCCTCTGGGGACCTAGAATGTTATGCAGGCCACGGGCTTTTGACCTTCTTGGGGGACAGTGGCCGCCGGGGGCTGGTGGCGGAGAGCAGATGTGGGTGCAGCTGACTGCTTCTGCCAACTCCGCGGGCCCTGCCTGCCCTGCTGTGTCCAGACTCCTGTGGGGCGCCCCGTGGCCCCCCAGAACAAGCGCCTGGGCCTGCCGCCCCAGCTCAGGCCCAGCCCGGGGCTTCCTGCTGCTCCCTGCCCCTCCGGCCTGGCGCAGCTGGCCCCGATGACGCGCTCCAGCCCGCGCTCTGCGGCCCGCCGGCCTCTCCCGCAGCTACATCTTCGAGCTGTTTGCCGAGGCGCAGATCACGCCCCAGACCAAGGCCTGCCTCCTGGACTCCCTGGACCAGCTCATCCAGCACCTGGCCGGCCGTGAGTCCTGGTCCTGCGCGAGGGCCCTTTCTGAGGGACGGGGTGGCATCAGGCAGGCGCCCGCTCCCCTCAGTTATGTCCTGCGGTTCCCTGGCCAGCCCCGTCGGGCCAGAGCCGCCTGGGCCCCTGGGTCAGCGAGTGTGCCAGTCTGTTTTTGGGCTGGACCTGGGGGCTTCCAGGAGCTGGCGGGCCTGCTCCGCCCGCGGGGATGGCTGCTGCTCTCCTGGGATCTGGGGCCGAGGGAAGCCCTGCCCCCGCCCCAGGAGGGGCCCGGGAAGGAGGTGCCCCGGCTTGCCCTTCCTGCCCTAGAAGGAGAGTGGTGAGCGCCCCCTGCCTGCAGGTGCCGGGCCGTTTGCCAACACGGCGGGGCTGCAGAAGCTGGTGGACATTGTGCAGGTAGGCCCGCCGCTCCTCTCCCACGCGGCCTGCCGCCCCACCCCTGTCTCCAGTCTGCTCGCTGCCCATGGCCCCTCCCCCAGCGCCAGCTCCGCGGGCAGCCTGTCCCCCAGGTGCGTCCCGGAGCTGCTCCGCGGAGGGAGTGGGGAGACCTGCCTTCCCAGGCAGGGTGCAGACTGCCCCTGGCCCAGAAGCCAAGCCCAGCGGGGCCGAGCCCTTGGCTCAGTGTCGGGGTTCCGAGGGGCACTGCTGCTCGCCGACCCTGCTGTCCTTGCTGGAGCGCTGGAGACGGCTGCTGGACACGCAGCCACCGCCCAGCCCCCGTCCGACCCCGGCTCCCGCGTGCCCAGCCTCCCTGGCCTTCTCGAGAGGACTTGGTGGCTAGTGGCTTCTGGGGAAACTGAGGCACAGGCCATCCTGTGTGTGGCCGCTCCTGGGTGTTGCTGCCGACGTGCCTGTCCAGGCCGGGCAGGCTGGGCACCGAGGTCAGGCGGGTGAGCAGGGCCAGCCAGTGGGAGGGGCTTGTGGACGCTGTGAGGGCCGCGGCCAAGCAGCCAGCACTGGGCGGCACCTTCTGAGCACTCCCTGCGTCTGGAGGCTGCTCCTCGGCCTGCTGGCTGCCCGCCCTCTGCTGCCCCGGGCGGCCTGCCGGGCTCCAGCCTCCCAGCCTGCCCTGCCGGAGCTGCCACAGCCATCCAGCCCAGGGCACGCTCGGCGCAGCCCTTGATCCCTCGGGGCCGTGAGCTGCAGGGGTGAGGGGCCCAGCCTGCGCCCCGTGGCCAGGCCTAGTGCCCAGCAGAGAGAGCTGCTGCCCGCAGGTCGCCCCGGGCAGGGCCGCGCCAGGGCTGAGGCCTGGGGAAGGGCGGGTGTCGGCCCCTCCTGACCCGCGAGACCCGGGGCGGCTCGGGCGGGTGACCGGCCCGGCTTCTGCGTCCAGCTCACCTGCTGGGATCCCCGCTGTGGGGGGTGCACACCCCTGCCTGGTCCTTTCTGCGGCGGCCGGGACGTCCGTCCTCGCCGCCCCCGGGGCCCTCGGCCACGCAGGTTTTTGGTTTGCAGTGGACACCGGCCTCCCGGGACGGACTGGAGAGGGGGAGCGCCCGGTCCTGCGGGTGCTTCCTCCGGTGCCAGGTCCCCAGGGGCCCTTGGCCTGGGCGGCAGTGTCAGTTCCGGGGCGGGGCAGGGTCCAGGGGCGTCCGGCTGCCCGTCCGGGGGCCAGCGGGCCTGCTGACGCCTCGGCCGTGCCCGCAGGTCGTGTTCGGCGCTGATCCCGCTGGGAACGCCGAGCCAGGGTCCTCTCAGTGCTACAAGGTAGGCTCCGGGACGGGGCTGTCCCACGGGGCGGGCGGGGCCTGTGCTGAGGCCACTCTCCTAGGTGCACGTCCACCCCGACGCCGGCCCCCGGAGGTCAGCCCTGCGCGCCGACGCCTGGAGCTCCACTGCAGCCAGAAAGCCAGGTGCCGCGTCGGGGCAGCTCCTGGGGTCTGGGCGCCCGGCCGGCCTGCGGTGTGGGGGCAGGTGCGGGGCTGCCTGAGCCGAGGCTGCTCTCCGGACCTCTCCTGGGGGCTCGCCAGGCTTGTGCCGGCTGAGCCCGGCGCCGCGGGCGTCCCTCGCGAGGCGGCACCTGCCCAGGCTGTCCAGCGGGCCGACTGGGCATCTGCGAGTGAGGGTGGGTGGGCCGAGCGGGGGCCAGCTTACGGGTCTTGCTAGGCTCCTGCCCGCGCACGTGCTGGCTCAGTCTGCGGCCTCCGGGCAGTGGCTGGGCCTGGCCGGGCTGAGGAAACGCGCCCGCCTGTGGGCGGGAGGGTCCGGGAGGGGTGGCCCCAGGCCCCAGGTGGGAAAGGGCTGCTCTGCGGCCTGTTCCGGAAGTGTCCGTGACCCCGGCCTGACGCAGGCCAGTCTGGGGCTCTGTCGGGCCAGCCGAGGGTGGGTGGGGGTGCAGCTCGCCCTCCTGAGGCCACAGGCGGCTGGGGCCTCTTGCGCAGCCCCCGGGCGTGTGGGGCGCAGACATGCTGGGGGGGGTGGGGGCTGCTTCCTCCCACTGGGGCCCTCCTGCTCCCGGAGGCCTCGAGGACCCCCGAGGGCATGGACTGCAGACCTGTGCTGACCCTCCGGAGCCCCAGGCGCTGAGCTCGGGTCCTGCCGCCCCAGGGAAGGTGCTGAGCTACTGGTGCTTCAGCCCCGGCCTCAGCATGCGCCAGCTGCTCCGCCAGGGCGTGCGCTCCCTCATCCTCACCAGCGGCACCCTGGCCCCCCTGCCCTCCTACGCCCTGGAGATGCAGATGTAAGGCCGCCGTCGCGGGGGTCGGTCTGCGGCCAGCCCGGCACTGCAGGCCCCGGGACGGCTCGCCCACCCCGCCTCGCCCCCGCAGCCCCTTCCCGGTCAGCCTGGAGAATCCCCACGTCATCGACCCGCAGCAGATCTGGGTGGGGGTCGTTTCTCAAGGCCCTGACGGCACCCAGCTGAGCTCAGCCTTTGACAAGAGGTGGGGGGTCCGGGGGGCCAGGGGCGGCGGGGGGCAGCCGGGGCGGGGGGCCGGTGGCAGCGCCTCCTGGTCTCCGCAGGTTCTCCGACGCCTGCCTGTCCTCGCTGGGGAAGGCGCTGGGTGAGATCCTGCCCGCAGCCTCCCAACCCCACCTCCTGCCCCCTTCCTGCTTGTTCCCAACCACCGGGGGTCCAGCGGGGCCTCCGCAGATGCCCCTGCTGACCGGGGCCTTGGGGCTTGCAGGCAACATCGCCCGCGTGGTCCCCCACGGGCTCCTGGTCTTCTTCCCTTCCTACCCCGTCATGGAGAAGAGTCTGCAGTTCTGGCAGGTTCGCCACCGTCTCCCCCACTGCCCCCTTGGGTGGGAGGGCACCTCACAGGCGGGGCGGCCGGGGCGGGCGTCTCTGCCCGAGGTGCCAAGGCCCTGCCTGTGCCCCTGCTGTGCCCCAGGCCCACGACTTGGCCCGGAAGCTGGAGGCGCTGAAGCCCCTGTTTGTGGAGCCCCGGAGCAAAGGCGGCTTCTCCGAGGTGCGCCCGCTGGCCCGCGCCCTGGGTGGCGGGGGGGCTGCCGCCCGCGGGCGCGTGTCCGTGGGGCCTGAGCAGCGGGGCCGTGCGGGCCGAGGCCGCCCGGCTGCGGCCTGTCGCTTCAGAAAGGCTGGACCGCAGCCTCGAGTCCCTGGGCCCGGCAGGGGCGCCTGGGCGCGTGTGGTGGACGCCGCCCACCCGGCTGACCCGCCCCCAGGTCACGGACGCCTACTACGCGCGCGTCGCCGCCCCGGGGTCCAGCGGGGCCACCTTGCTGGCCGTGTGCCGGGGGAAGGTGAGGTCCGCACCGGCGGGGTGCTCCCCGCCCGTCTGCCTGGACGTGGGGCTGTGCAGGGCGCCCTCGGGCACGCGGCAGTGCGGGTCTGGGGTCCGGGGAGGGGCAGGTGGGGAAAGGCCACCTGCTCTCTCAGGCCAGCGAGGGCCTGGACTTCGCAGACAACAACGGCCGGGGCGTGGTCATCACGGGCCTCCCGTACCCCCCTCGCAAGGACCCCCGCGTCGTGCTCAAGATGCAGTTCCTGGACGAGATGAAGGGCCGGGCGGGGGGCCAGGTGAGCGGCCGGGGCGGGGCGGGGCGGGGCCCCACTGACCACGCCCCACTGACCGCGCCCGGCCACAGGGCCTGTCGGGACAGGACTGGTACCGGCAGCAGGCGTCCAGGGCTGTGAACCAGGCTGTCGGGCGGGTGATCCGGCACCGGCACGACTACGGGGCCGTCTTCCTCTGCGACCACAGGTGCGGGCGGGCGGCGGGTCCTCGGAGGGGCGGGCCCTGGGAGGGGCTGGGCCTGAGCAGGAGCGGGGGGGGCAGGGTGGGCCGAGCCCCGAGTCCCGAGCCATGTCCCCAGGTTTGCCCACGCGGACGCCCGAGCCCAGCTGCCCTCCTGGCTGCGCGCCCACGTCCAGGTGTACAGCAGCTTTGGCCACGTCGTCCGAGACGCCGCCCGCTTCTTCCGCGTTGCCCGGGAGGTGGTGAGCACGAGGCCGGGGTGCAGCCGGGCCTGCCAGCCAGGGCAGACTCCAGGCGCGACCCACCGCCACCTGTCACGCAGGTGCCCGTGCCAGGCCCCCAGGCCGCTGCCCCCAGTCCAGCCGCGGGCGAAGACCCCGGTGCTGTGGCCGCAGCGCCCGGCCCCCTGTCCGCCAGGAAGGCCAGGAGCCTGGACCTGCACGTGCCCAGCTTGCGGCGCGGGCGCCAAGGTGTGCGGGCAGGGCCGGGCTGCCGGGCAGGGCCTCGCGGGCCTGCTGCCCCCACCAGGCGGGCCTCACACCCGCGCACACGCCCCCCGTCCCTCAGGGTCCCCCGCTCCCGGGGACGCCGAGGGCAGCCTGTGTGTGGAGTACGCCCGGCAGCCGGCCCGAGTGCCGAGGAGGCCTGCGGGGCTGCTGGCCGCCCTGGACCTCAGCGAGCAGCAGGCGGGGGGCCTGGGGGACGAGGACCCCCCGCAGGAGGAGGAGGTAGGGCGCTGGGTGACTCGGGGCCCCGCCACCCCGGTCTGCAACCCGTGCTCCCCAGCCCTTCGGGGCGTCAGTCTGACGTGGGAGAGCCTGCCCCCGGCGCAGGCGGCTCGGCCGCCCAGCACGCCCTCAGGTGGACCTTCGGTGATGGACACCCAGCCTCTGCTCTGTCCCCAGCATGCGAAGAGGCCGGCGGAGGAGCGGCGAGGAGGGAGGAAGAGGGTCAGGCTGGTCAGCGGCCTGGTACGTGGGTGCCCTTAGGGCTGTTGCCCGCCTCAGCTGTCCCTGTGGGTGGAGACCGCGGCCAGCGTGGGCCCGTCTGCTCACGCGGCACCACGAGGCCCCCGCACCCCAGGGCTGCCCCCGCCGCGGATTCCGGCCTCGGGGTCATTTTGCCACTGAGGAGAGCGCTTTGTGGGGGGCAGGCCAGGCCTGGCCCTGGGGTGGTCCCCAGGCCTCGGGGCTCCCTGGGCAGCACCAGCTGCCTCCAGGCCTGAGTGGACGCTGCCCCGGGAGGGTCTGCACCCCGGCCTCGGAGGGGGGCCGTCCAGAGCAGGGAGGACGAGTCTGGGCTGGCCCCTCCCGAAAGCCCCGCAAGACGGCTCCCCGGAACGCCAGGCAGCACCTGGGCCAGGAGCCCGGCCTCCCTCCGAGCGTCCACTTCCCCGTCCCGGGCCGGGCGGGGCGCACGGGGGCCTGCTGTGAGCCGGCCCTTGCCTGCGTCCCTGAGGGCCCTGGCCTGCCCCCCGGAGGGCGCGGGGGGGGGGGGGGCACAGTGCCGACGGGCTGTGTCTCCAGGGGGCGCCCTCGGCCGGCTCGCAGGAGGACAGGGCCAGGCTGTTCATGGCGGCTGTGAGGCGGGCGCTGAGCCAGGCCGGCTTCGACGCCTTCACCCAGGCCCTGCAGGGCTACAAGGCCTCCGATGACCTCGAGGCCCTGCTGGCCCGCCTTGGCCCGCTCTTCGCGGAGGACCCCAAGAAGCACAGTCTGCTGCGAGGTGCGGGGCAGCCCTGGGGCTCCCGGGAGGCAAGTGGGGTCCGCGTCCCGGTGTCCTTGGCCGGCCCCACCTGGGACTCCCGCCCGTGTCCCCCCAGGCTTCCACCAGTTCGTGCGGCCACACCACAAGCAGCGCTTCGAGGGGGCCTGCCGCCAGCTGACCGGGCACCCCCTCGGGCACGGGGGGGCCGGTGAGTGCCCGCACCTGGGCGGGGTGCGGGCCCCGGGGCGGGGTCTTCTGGGGCAGCGGCTGGGGTCGGCCTGGGCCGGCCCCTGCCCCTCAGGGCTCCAGCGCCAGCCACCTTTCTCCCTTGGCTTGGGGCCCGCCCAGCTGGCGTTGGGCTGTCCCTGGGCGCCCGAGCGGGGGACGGAGGGTGGGCCTGTCCCTGGGCGGCCCCGTGTTCAGGGCGCCCGGCCTGGCAGGAAGCAGCTTGACGGCCGCATCTCCTGTTCTCCAGAGAGGAGGGCGGCCCAGGCCCCGGCCCCGCAGCTGGACACCGGAGAGCACCTGAACCGGGGCCGCCCCCACCTGCTCCCCAGGCCGGCCCTCCCAGGTGCCCAGTCCGAGTCCCTTGGGGCCTCAGCTGGCTCGGGGTGGGCGGCACCCTCTGGCTGCCCAGACCCAGAAGAGGCCCCAACCCTGCTGCTTCCCGCCAGGCACCCCCGAGGCAAAGACGCGGGGCCGGGACGCTGCCCACACCTACCTGGCCGAGGCCCGCCGGGCCCTGGGGGCTGCCGCCTGCGGCCGGCTGCTGGCCGCCCTCAGGGCCTACAAGCGGGACGACGACTACGACAGGGTGGTGGCCGTGGTGGCCGAGCTCACCACCGCCAGGCCGGAGGACGCGCCCCTGCTGCGGGGCAAGTGGAGGCCGCGGGCGGGCGGGCGGGTGCGCGGGGCCAGGGCGGGCGCAGCTGAGCGGCCTCCCCGCAGGGTTCGCCATGTTCGTGCGGCCGCACCACCGGCAGCGCTTCCGGCAGACGTGCGCGGACCTGAGCGGCCCCGCCCCGCGACCCCCGCCGCGCCAGCCCCGGGAGGGGCGCCCCGCCTTGCCTTCCGACCCCGCCGTCAGCGTGACCCCGCCGGGTAGGGCGACCTGCCAGTGCCCCTGCGGCACCCCTTGGCTGGGTAGGGGTTGGGGAGCCCAGGGGGGCCACGGCCCCCCTTGAATTCACTCCACGCCCAGGCTCTTCGCAGTCGGAGCCGCCCGGGACCAGCCACAGCGAGATCTCCCTTGCGCAGGCCGAGGGGGGTAAGTCGGGGGGCGCCGGGGCGGGGGGCGCCGCAGGGCAGCGCGCTCACAGCCCCTCCGGCAGGCGCGGCGTGCGGGGGCTGCGGGGCGCGTGCTGTGCTCTTCCAGTGCCCTTCCTGCGACCTCCAGCGCTGCGGGGCCTGCTGGCGACGCGGCCTCCAGGTGGGTGGGGGCCCGGGCCCGGGCGGTGGCGGGCGCAGCGCGGGGCGGCGGCCGTGCCCAGCGCTTTGCGTCCACAGGCCCGTAGGACGTGCCCGGCCTGCCGCGCCGCCGCCAGGAAGCAGAGCCTCACGCAGGTGTTCTGGCCGCGCCCCAGTGGGGGGCCTCTGGAGCCCCCCGAGATGGTCTCCCGTCGCCGGGCTGGGTCAGACCCAGAACAGCAGCCCTTGGGAGGAGACCCCCGCCCACTCCCCTGTGGGCACGCGATCTAGACCGGCCTGTGAGGACCCGGGGGTGGGTGCGCCGGCGCTTCCCCAGCACTTCTCAGGCGGTGAGCTGGGGGCCGGGTCCCGGGGCCCCCAGCTCCCTCCGGGCCGCTCTAATAAACGTGTGCCCGTGCGTGGCCGTGTGGGTGGTCTGCGCCGCTGGTGGGGCAGGAGGGCGGCGGCTCCTCCCTACCGAAGGGCACCCTGACCCCGCCCCCCTGAGCGGAGTGGGGAGGCGCCCTGACACCAGGGGTTCTGTCCCGGCCGCTCGGCCTGGTCACCCTCCCAGCTGGCCCTGGTGCCCACTGCCCAAGGCAGGAAGGCCCTCGCAGGCCCTGGGGCGGGGTACGGGGCCCCCTGCGGGTCGCTGGCCCCTCCCTGGGGGCGGGGCCTGACCTTAGCGCTGGCTCCGGAGCCAGAACGGCAGTGCAAGGGGCGGCAGCAGGTCGGCGCGGCGGCACCCCGCTCCCTGCGTTGCCCCGGCCCTGGGGCACTCGTCCGCGGGGTTGGCTCCCCGCGCGCGCCTCCAGCGGGACCATGAGGCCGCCGGAGAGGCAGGGACAGGCGCTGCCCGCCCTGCTCATGGACCGCGCGGCACCTGCCGCGCCCACTTACCCGCGACAGGACGCGGAGACCCAGAGTGGCCGCTGTGCGACCAGTGTCCACCGGGCACCTTCGTGCAGCGGCCGTGCCCGCCGCGCCACTACACGCAGTTCTGGTGCTACCCGGAGCGCTGCTGATACTGCACCGCCATCTGCGGGGAGCACAAGGCGGCGTGCCCGTGTGGCCCACCCACACCCGCGCATGCCGCTGCCGCCCCGGGCTCTTCGCGCACACCGGCTTCTGCCTAGAGCACGCGCCGGGGGATAGTGGCGCTCCTCACCTGCCCCCCCCCCCAGGAACCCCCAGCCAGAACACGCAGGCCCCGGCGGGTGGCGGGACCCGGCGGCCCCTCCGGAGGGCCTCCCCGCCTTGCAGCTTCAGCTGCAAGGGAGCTCTGGCAGGCGCGCTGCTGGCCCTGCTCCTGCGAGCACTGAGCGCTGCCTGGCTGGAGCGCAGCGTCTGCGCGCGCCGGCACACTGAGCCCCGCCCCTCCCCCCCACGCCGGCGGGGGGGTGCGGGCAGCGCACCCTGGACTGCTCCACTGGAAGCTCTGCGAGCTGGTCAGAAAGTTTATTTTTTATAAAGCCCTTTGGTAAAACAGTGTGCCCAGGTCCACTAAGCTGGGGCGGGGCAGGGCCGTGTGGACGGTGTCTCCGGGATAGAGCAGGCAGGTGCCTCCCTTACTGGGTGCGCCCGGGGCCTCATGCAGAGAACCCCTGGCAGGCGGGCTCCCAGCGCAGGCACCCCGAGCTTTAGTTCCACCCACACCCCAAAGGCCAGGACTTCCCAGCAGTGCCGGCAACCCATATTTCCCGGGAAAGGCAGGCTGCCCCGGCCCCTCTTTCCTGCCCAGGACACCGGCTGAGCAGGCTGAGGAGTGACTCCCCTGCCCCTGGACCCACAGGAGGGTGGGGATAGACAATCACTCCCCAGCTCTGGGCCAGGAGGGGACCCCGACAAGGCCCCTGACCACTGCCCGGGCAGCCCCGTGCTGCGGAGAGCCAGGGCGTCCAGGCACCCTGTGCTCCTGGGCCAGAAACTCCTGCAGCCAGGTGCACACGTGCCCGCAGGGGCAGCCCTGCTGCTGGCGCCCCCAGGGCCACATGGGAGAACACGGCACCCACACCTGGCTGGGGACACTCCCTCCCTGGGGGGTGAGGCCAGCCACATGCTGGGTGCGGCCCAAGGACCCCCCACGGCTCCCCAGAACCAGGGACTTGGCTGGCCCTCAGGGCCGGGGGCGACTGCAGCTCCGTCCGTGGCCCACAACTGCAGAGAACCCCATTTCCGACCAGGATCCCACCCGCCTGCTGGGCCGCACGCCGACCAGGGGCAGCCAGGGCACCCCAGCAGCACCCGCCCAGCTCGGTGGCCCCGCTCGCCCCGCAGAAGCCTCGGGATGCCCACACAGTTTCAGACTCGAAGTGTGTCTTTGAGAGAATCTGAAACGGACGCGGGCGGGCGGGCGGGCAGGCCGGCTAGGTGATGTCCCTCTGCCTCGGGGGCCGGCGCAGGTTCCTCACCACGCACTTCACCATCCACTCGATGCCCTCGCGCACCCCCTGGCTGTGGAGACAGGGGTATCAGGCAGGGCCGGCCGGGCCCGGCCGCAGAGGGCACCCCACTCACCCCGTGAGGGCAGAGCAGGCCTGGGTGAGACAGTCGCGGCGGCCGATCTTGGCGGTGCAGTCGCCGAAGGCCGTCTTGATGTCCGGGATGGACAGGCAGGGCTGCGGGGGCGGGCGCTGAGGGGTTGCCCACGCGCCCAGCCAGAGGGGCAGCTGGCAGGGAGCCGGAGCCGCAGGCCGGAAGGGAGCAGCCCGCGGCTACCTCGGGCTGGTCAGCTGCAGGGGTGGGCAAGCTAATGGGGCTCCTGCCGCCCCAGCCCTGAGGAGTGGGGGCCTGCGGCCACCCCAACAGCATGGGCAGGTGGGGTCAGTGCTGGGTCCTCTCCCCAGGGGCGGCACCTGGGCCTGCACAGCGGCCAGCCAGAGCAGGAACAGCCGCGGCCGCCCTAGATGGGGACAGCGACAGCCCTGGGGCGGGCGGGGCTCACCTCCACGTCCTGCTTGTTGGCCAGCACCAAGATGGGGACGCCGTCCAGTGCCTCACTGGTGACCATCTTCTCTGGGGAGGGCAGAGATGCCTGTGAGCCCCTCGGCCCACCTGAGGGCGGGCCCCGGGACCCCTCGGCCAGCTCGGGCACGTGAGCTGGACTGGCCCTACCACCCTGGGGCCCGCCGGCCGCACCCACCGAACGCCCGCTTGGACTCCGGCAGCCGCCCCTCATCGGTGGAGTCGATGACGTAGATGACGCCGTGGCACTCCGCGTAGTACTGGGGCAGACGAGCCGCGGTGAGGCGGGGCTGGCCGGGGGCCTCCTGCAGGCGCGGCCACAAGGCCGCCGAGGGGCCAGGGCACCCCACCCACAGCAAGTCTCCCGGCGACGGTGGGGCTCGCGACAGTAGGCGAGGGGACCCAGCATCCCCAGGGCAGGGTGCCGGGGCTCCAGGGCAGCGCGCGGTGGAGGGGACAGCGGCGGCCACCCCCAGCCCTGACCCAGGTCAGCGAGCCCAGTGCCCGGTGCCCTGCACACGAGGTGGGGCAGAGGCGTGGGCTTGAGCAGCCCCAGGTGACTGGGCACAAAGCCAGTGGCCATCAGAGCCCTCACCGGCTGCAGCAGGACCTGGGGTGGCCCACGTAAGTAAACAGTGGACACCGAGAGCCCACCCCCAGGGCTCCCTGCTGGCCGGCCTGGGCCTGGACGTGCCAGTCCCCTGCCGGCCCCGTGTCCTCCAGGCCCCTTCCCGGGTTCTGCCGCGAGAGCCCAGCCAGCGGCAGGACACCAGCGCCAGCGCCACGGCCGGGGGCTGCGGCCAGCCGCTCCCGGCTCAGAGCGAGCCCGGCAACGCCAGCGGCCCGGTCACAGGGCAGAGCTGCGCTCCCGGCTGACATCAGGACAGGACGCTTAGGGGAGCTCAGGGCGGGGCACGCTGCCGGGGTCCTGCCAGGGGTCGGCTCCCAGGCCCACAGAGGCTGTGGGGGACGTGCTGCCCCCTGCACTGGCTGCCAGCCCAACAGGAGAGTCACCCCAGGGACGAGGCCGGGGTCCAGCCCGCTGCGGGTGCCCAGGGCCCAGCACAAGAGGGCACATGAGAGGACCCCAATCTTGGGCGGCACGAGCAGCACGTTGTGGCCTCAGAAACGCTCGCTGCCTGTCAACAGAAGGCCCGCAGGGGCCTCGGAGGACCCCCGGGGAAGGCCCGCCCGGCTGTCGGGGTGGCGGCCGCGGGTCCCGCCAGATGGGCCTCGGAGCGGGCGGCAGCGGCCACGGGCGGGGCGGCCAGAGCCGGCGCGTCTCTTACCTTGTCCCACAGAGACTGCAGCTCCTCCTGCCCCCCCAGGTCCCAGAACATGAGGCGCGTCTTCCCCACATCCACCGTGCCGACTGCGGAGAGACGCGCGCTGAGGGCCCGGGGCGCCCGCGCCCGCGCCCGGCCCCGCCGCCGCCTTACTGTTGAGGCCCACGGTGGTGGTGATCTTGGCCAGGCTCACGCCCCTGTAGTTCCTGCTGAGCCGGGTCTTCGACTGCTCCAGGAAGGTCTGCGGGGACGGCGCGGTCAGCGGGCCTCGAGGCCGCGCCCCGCCCGCCCGCAGCCCGGCGCCGGCCGGCGGGCGCCCACCGTCTTGCCCGCGTTGTCCAGGCCCAGGATGAGGATGCAGTACTCGTCCTTCCGGAACATGTACTTGCAGAGGCCGGACAGCAGCGTGTACATCCTGCCCGCGCCGAGGGCCCGGGCTGCGGCCCGCCCCGCCGCCCGCGCACCCCGCCCCCGGCGCCCGCCCTCGGGACCCCGCGCAGCCCCGGCAGCCGCGGCCCCGCCGGACGCCCCGCTCCCCCCTCGGCCCACGCGCTCCGCGGGACCTCCGAGTGGCCGGCAGCCGCGCCCCGGACCCGCTTGACCCCGCGCAGCGCCCGACGGGACGCGGCCCCGAGCCAGCACAGCCTTCCCGGCGGCCCCCGCGCCAGGCACTTCCGGCGGAAGCGCGCGCCGGCGCTCTAGCCGGGAGGGCGGATCTCTATGGCGGTGGCCGGACGCCGGGCGGAGGGGCGAGCGGGCCGGGGCGAGGCAGCCGCGGTCGGGGCGAACGGGCCGGGGCCCGGGGGCGCAGGTGGGCGGCGGCGGCGGCCGAGGGGCTGGGCGGCGGGCGCCGGGGGCCCCGGGGTCACGCGCGCCTCCGCCCGCAGCGCTGGCCCTCTAGCCGCGGCCTCGGGATGGACGAGGACAGCCTGCAGGCCGCCCTGCGGGCCCACGACGCGCAGCTGCAGCAGGTGGAGCGGGCCCTGCGCGCCGGCCTGGACCCCGCGGAGCTGGCCGACCTGCGCCGGCTGCGGGGCGACCTGCAGGAGCTGATCGCGCTGACCGAGGCCAGCCTGGTGTCCGTCCGCAAGAGCAAGCTGCTGGCCACGCTGGACGCGCCGGGCGACGCGGAGAACGTGGCTTTCCCGGAGGCCGAGACCGGGGCGGCGCCGGACCCCGCGTCCCGGGACCCCGAGCCCCCGACGGGCGCGGCCCCCGGCGCCCCTCGGCCCGCCCGGGAGGCGGAGCGGGCGGCGGCGGCGGAGCGGGCGGCGGCGGCGGCGGAGCAGGAGCTGAGCGGGAGGAAGGTGAGCGCGCCCTACTACAGCGCCTGGGGCACCCTGGAGTACCACAACGCCATGGTGGTGGGCGCCGCGGAGGCCGAGGACGGCGCGGCCGGCGTGCGCGTGCTCTACCTGTACCCCACGCACGCCTCCCTGAAGCCCTGCCCGTTCTTCCTGGAGGGGAAGTGCCGCTTCAAGGAGAACTGCAGGTAACCGGCGCGCCGGCCGCGGGTTCTGGCGCCCGCTCGGCCGCGGCTGGCCCCGGGACGTCGGGAAGCAGGAAGGGGGGACGCCGACCGGGGCCTCCTTCCCTCCGCCCCACCCGCCCCTCCGGCGCGGCCCGCGGAGCCTTCCCTGCGCCCTTCAGGGCCCCGCCTCGGCGGCTGCGGTGCCAGCGACCTCCCTGGGGCCTCCCCCAGCGCGGCCGGCTCGCCTTGAGGGGAGGACGGGCTCGCCCGGAGCCGCCTCCCGGTCCTGCTGGGTCCAGAGCCCCGTCTCCCTGCTCCCGCCTGTTTCCGACCTCCCGCCGGGCCCAGCCCCGCTCAGGCTGGATCCTCCTTTCGCCAGCGGGTTCCAGCCCCGCGTCCGGTGCCGGTGCCCGGCCCGGTGCTGGTGCCCGGCCCGGTGGCGGTGCCGGGCCAGCCCGTCGTGTCTGGGCGGCTGGTCTGCGCGGCCGCCGTCCCCGCTGCCGGCTTTGCCCACGAACTGGCCACCTGGCCGCCTCGGCTGGACCGGGCAGCTGCCCTGCCCGCTTGGCGTCGCTGTCCCTGGGACGGCCCCGCTTGGCCAGCCCTGCCCGGCCCCCACCTGCTCCGCCCCTGGGGGGGGGGCCTCATGAGGGGCCTGGGGCGCGTGGCACCCGGAGGGGCTGGGGGCAGTGTCCCGTGCCCGCAGGGCCCCGCTCCCCAGCCTTCTGGGCCTCTCAGGGCAGCGCGTCTGCAGCGGGTTTGCGCCAAGAGCTGGGGAGGCAGCCCGAGCGCCCCCTCCACACCTGGGGGGCCGCCTTTCCGTTTGGGGCACCTCGGGCCCTGTGCCGTCTCCCTGGAGGGCGGGCGCCCCGTGGGCTTCTTCCTACCTCGTTGTCAAGCAAGGCCGGGCGTGGGGCCCCGGCAGCCCGGGTGCCCCTCAGCAGAACTGCGGCTTCACCAGCCTCGCCAGGGCCCTCACGCTGCCCCTCGCCCTGCAGCCGCCTCCCCAGCCCCTCCCCAGAGCGGCCTCCCCACGGGGTCAACTGCTGAGGGGGCGCACGGACACTCGGGCCTTCTGCCTGCTCCTGGGGGTGCGGACACTCCCAGTCCCGCCTCTCGGTAGCAGTGCTCATGGGGCTAGAGCGCCCCCTCTTAACAAGGTGCCCCTCACGCTCTTGCCCGCGGGCCAGGCCGCAGCCTGCGCGTCTCCCGTCTCGGTGCCTCTCGCCGACGCCGCGAGGCCCTGCTGCTGCCGGCCCGTGGGCGCCCCGCACCGTGCCCGAGGCCCGCGGGCGTCTGCGCCAGGGCCGGCCTCGCCCCGCCTCTGCTAGCTGCTCCAGGCGCAGAAGCAGGGATGGGGCGGGGCGGCCTGGGGGCGTCTGTGGCCCCCTCGGCCGGTGCACTCGGCTCTCCAGTCCTCGCCCTGCCTGCCCCGCTGAGCCCGGCCTCCCTGCAGGTTCTCCCACGGGCAGGTGGTCTCCGTGGACGAGCTGCGCCCCTTCCAGGACCCCGACCTGAGCTCCCTGCGGGCCGGCTCCGCGTGTCTGGCCAAGCAGCAGGACGGCCTCTGGCACCCAGCGCGCATCACTGGTGAGGCTGCCGAGGCCTCGGCCTCCTGGAGCCCGTGCTCCCTGGCCTGCGGTGGGCGCAGGCCCCCGGCCCCAGGAGTAGCAGAACCGCCCCGCCCTGACCGCCGGCCCCGTGTCCACGGCGGCTCCTGCCCCCGGGGAGGCCGCGGAGCCGCAGCCGGTCTGTCTCCTGCTGCAGATGTGGACAGCGGCTACTACACCGTCCGGTTTGACTCGCTGCTGCTGAAGGAGACCGTGGTGGAGGGGGACAGCATCCTGCCCCCGCTGCGGGCCGAGCCCGCCGAGCCTGCGGACTCCGACAGTAGCGACGCAGAGGACTCCAGCTACGCCAGAGGTGGGCCAGCGCGGGGGGCGGGGCCTGCGCAGCGGGGCGTCTGGGGCTGAATGGGGGACCCCAGGTGCCTGGGCAGGTGGGCAGCGCCTTTGGACCCCGCCGTGCCAGCAGGCGGCAGCCCGGAGCGGTGCTGGGGGCTGCTGGAGCCACGCCGCGGGCATGCTCCACCCCCAGGAGCAGAGCGGAGCCGCCCCAGCCGCTGCCCTCCCCACAGTGGTGGAGCCCGGCGCCGCCGCCAGCGGGACCTGCGGCCTGGCCTTCGCCGGCTGGGAGGTGCACACGCGCGGCATCGGCTCCCGGCTCCTCGCCAAGATGGGCTACGAGCCTGGCAAGGGTGAGTGTGCGCGGCGGCGGCGGGGGCGGGTCCCGCGCCCGCTGGGGCGCCCGCCTGGCAGTGCCGCCCGTGTCCCCAGGTCTGGGCCGCCGCTCCGACGGGCGGGTGGAGCCCGTGCACGCCGTGGTGCTCCCTCGCGGCAAGTCGCTGGACCAGTGCGCCGCCATCCTGCAGAGGAGGCCCGGGCGCGGCGCGGCCGGCCCCCCGCCTTCCCCGAGAGGCGGGGCGCGCGGGGGCGGGCCCGGGGGCGGGCCCGGGGGCCGGCCGGCCCCGCGCAGCGTGTTCGACTTCCTCAACGAGAAGCTGCAGGGCCGGGCGCCCGCGGCCCCCGCGGCGGGGGCGGCCCCCGCGGGCAGGAGGAGCGGCAAGGAGGTCTACCACGCCGACGAGGGCGCCCGGCGCGCCCTGAGCCTGCGGCTCTTCCGCACGCAGCAGCAGGTGGAGCAGACGCAGCGCGACATCCGGGGCATCCGGGAGGCCCTCGCCCGCAACGCAGGCCGGTAGGGGCGCGCCCGCGGCGGGCGGGCGGGCGGGGCTGTGGGCGGGCGGCAGCGGCGTGACCCGACCTGCCGGCCCTCCCCAGGCACAGCGTCACGCAGGCCCGGCTGCAGGAGCGGCTGGCGGGGGCCCAGCGGCTGCTGGGGCAGCTCCAGGCCCAGGAGGCAGGCCTGCAGCGGGAACAGCGGACGGCGGACACCCACAAGAAGATGACCGAGTTCTAGGGCCCCGGCCGGGCGTGCGGAGGGGCCGTGCTGCTGGGCGTGGGCTCTGTCCGCCGGACGCGGAGCTGTAGGGTCACTCCTGGACTTCGTTTGCCGTCAAGGCCTCTGCGGCGTCGTGGGCTCTCCGCGGCAAGGACATTAAATTGGTTTTGTTACCAGTGTCTCCATGGGGGCTTGCTGGCCGTGGGTGGGGCCAGAGGGGCCGAGACAGACCCAAGCACACCCCGCCACCCCACTCCCGCCGGGGTCACAGCCGCGCCCTGCAGTGTCCTGCCTGGCGCTCTGTGGGCGCCCAGCACCTGCCTGGGGTGTGCTCTGGGGCTTCCCTTGGGGCGTCCCTGGCTGGGAGAGGCTGCCAAGTGGGGTCTGCGGCCTGCACGCCCCGGCCCAGCGGGTAGGGGCTCCTGTGGGTGCAGCTGCGGCAGGGCTGGGGGCTTGCCAGGCTGTGTGGCCCCGCTCCTCCAGGCGCCCCACCCCGACCTGCCTGGCTGGCCGCTGTGCTCCTATGGGGCAGCGGGGGGCTGGGCCTGGGCGGACAGAGCTACCACGTCAGCCAGCCTGGTCCCTGGGAGGGCAGTGCGCCCCCCACCCCTGCGCAGCTGGGCCCCGCCCAGCCCAGCCCTCGCCGGCCCAGCGCACCCCTAGCAGCAGGCCCTGGAGGGCAGGGGGCTTGGGAGCGGGCTGTCCTGTCTCCTGACAGCGCCCAGCAGGGAGTGGGGTGCAAAAGCGGCCTGCGGGGAGGCCGCCCCAAGTCGCACCAGGGCCGCCCCTCTCCCCAGCTGGTCTGTTGTTTGGCGGCAGCTGGTCCTGTGGACAGCTGTGTTCCCGCCTGGCAGGGCCTTCATGGGGGCCAGAGCGGCAAGCCCCGGGCAGACGCAGGGGCCCCCTGCCGCTGCCCGCCCCCGGACGCAGGGTCCAATCCTGGAGATGCAGGTCGGCGGTGAGGGCCAGGCTGTCCCCAGAGCCAGGGCAGGGCCAGCAGACTGACCAGCCTTCCTCGCGATCACTGCTGAGGCGACCCCACCTCTGCCCCACAGCGCACCCCACCGCAGCCTGCAGGCCACTCTGGCCCCCGAGCCCCCAGGCTGGGGTGAGTGGGCGGCCAGGTCCGGGCTGGGGACGGTGCCTGCTTGTCCTGGGGCCTTCCTCCACCAGGTGGACACCCTGTGCTGCAGGGTCAGCGAGCCTCGGGCGAGGCCCGGACCCACCACAGGGCCACGGGACACCCCGTGCCCCAGAAGGGGAGCAGCAGGGCCTCTGGGGAGTGGCCCTGCCTGTGGGGCCTCCCACTCAGGGTCCAGGGTGCGAGAGTCGGGGAGCTGGGCGCCCCAGCCCTGGGCATGAGCAGACATTGGCAGGGCGCAGCTCCCCTGCCGCCACCTAGGGGGGGTCCCCAAGCCCTGCCGCCCTGAATGCCCTTCCTGCAGAGAGGGGGCTCGCTCGCCACGGCCCCCCAAACACGCACGCACACCTGACAACACGAATTTCAGACCCACAATGCCGGCCTGTGAGTCCCCGGGAATCCTGGCTGCCGGCCTCTCCATCACCCCCAGGCAGGGCGGATGGACACCGCCCGCCTCCCGGGGAGGGGTTGGGGGTTCTGTACCTGGACGTCCCCTCGCACCTGAGACGTCGGCCCTTGTCAGAGGGGCCTGCGCAGACTCAGACGCCTGGGGAGCAGGGCGGGCGCTAGAGCTGGAGGCCTACGGGGGAGTCGCTCCTGAGGGCTGCGCAGTCGGGGGACCTGAGCTGCCAGGGAGGGCCCGGCCGCTCCGCTCGCGCGTTGCCCAGTGCACGTGGGCGGCGGGCGGTCACGCGTCCAAAGCAACCTGCTCCCGGGGAGCCCGCCAGGGACGAGGCCCCTTCTCGGGGTCCGGCAGCCCGGCGCGCGCGCACCGTCCGCAGCGCTCTGGACGGCCGGCGGGGCGGGGCCTCGGCCCGGACCGCCGCGCAGGCCAATGGGTGCGCGCTGGGCGCCAGCTCCGCGTGTTGGTTCGGCGCGCGAGCCAATCGCTGCGCTCGGGGGCGGGGCCGTCTGTAGACTCCCTCGGCAGGTCCCGGGCGTGGGTCCGCGGCCCGGCCCGGGGCCGCTTCCGGGGCGCCCGCTCCTGCCGCTGCAGCCTCGGCGCCGGCCGGCGGGTCATAGAGACCGAGCGCACTCTGGCCGTCGGCACGACCTGCGGGCGCCCCCTGCCCCGCGCCGCGCCCCTGCGGGGACCCGCGCTCCGCACGTACCGGGCGGCGCCGGCGAGTTCCCCGCGGCGAAGATGGCGTCGGGGATGCACAAACTTTAGGCCCCGGGACAGGGCCCGCCGGTCCGGGCGTATCCGCGGGGGCGGCGGGGCGGGAGGCTCCGTGCGCACCGACCGCCGCGGGGGTGGGGGCCCGGTGTCCTGCGGGTCCCGAGGGCTCGGGTGCCCCGGCCGCGGCCTCTGCTGCGCTGCCGGAGCCGTAGGGCTCTACCGTGGGCGGCGGCTTTGCGGTTTGGACCGGATACAGCGGGGGCTGCAGGTCGCGGACCTCTCGCGCACCCGGTGCGCTCCGGGCCTGGGAGGGCGAGGCGCATGTGCCCGTGGGTGGGGGAGCGTGGGGGCGCGTTTACAGCCCCTTGCCCTCAGTTCTCCAGCAGCCCAGGGAGAGTGGACCAGAAATGGTCAGTGTTTAGCTCCCCTGCCCCAAACCCTGGGGGCAGAGCGCGGAGCTGGGAGCCGGCCTGTCACTTCCGCTGTCAGCCCCGGGCTTCCGATCCCTGGCTGAAGCCCTCCGGGTGCCTGACAGCCCAGCTGGCCTGTTGGGCTGGGGCGGCCTGGCCAGGCCGGCCTTGAGCCTGGGGACAGGCAACTGCCTGCAGCCCCGTCTCCTGCGGTGGCTGGCGGCTCCGGCCCGCAGCCTGGCGCTCACCCACAGGGGCTGCACAATCCTGGGTGATGAGTGATTTGGGGAGGGGTCCTGGCCCTCCGCGGGGACCCAGTCCAGCTTGGAGGTCTGGAGGGACCATGGGAGCAAAGCTCAGGCTGCAGAGGGACTGGTCAGAGGCCCTGGGCCCAGACCCTGCCCAGTGGTTCCTGGACATCTGGGGCTCTGAACCCAAGATCGGGTTGGAGCCGGACGTCCTGCCAGTGGCCAGTGCTTGGGCCTGTTCATGGGGGGCAGGGAAGGGGCCTGGAGTCCTTGCCGGGCCCCACCCATGCCGCACCCCATCTCCCTAGAGCCATCCTCGGCCTCGCCCTGCCCGAGCGGCCGCCTCCGCCGGCCGCCTGACTGGCCATGCCGTGTCCCCGCAGGGCCTGGGGTGGCTGGCGGCCAGCGCGGAGCCTGGGGCTGGGGCCCGGCCAGGGAGCAGCCCTCCCTGCCGCCCCGTCACCCCTGCTGCCCCCGAGGCCGCCCGCCTCCTGCCCAGGAGCTCCCAAGGAAGAGGAGGCTGAGCCTGGGCGGCCCCACACACCCTTGCCCCCGCCGCTGTGCTGCCCCAGCGTCTGGAAGTGCCATGGGGTGGTGCCCGGCCGCCGGGTGCTCCTGGGCCGGCGGGTGGGGCTGCCCGCGGGCCGACGTCCACTCCCACCACGGGCCGGGGGCGATGGCGAGCAGGACCTCTACCTCACGGAGCTGGACATGCGCCTGGCACGCCGACTGGCTGTCCAGCCCGACCCCCGCAGCCTCGGTGTCGCCCGCCGTCCCCTGCTGGAGCCGCTTGACCCCCGGCCCCCCGGCCGAGCTCCGCAGACCCCCAGGTGGCTGAGGCCGCTGGGGGGGCCTGGCGGGCTGGAGGGGAGCAGGGCCACAGCCGTCTCTCCTCGAGGGCTGCCTGGCACCTGCCCACCGCAGCCGGGAGTTTGGCGCCCACTGAGGTGCGTGTGCTGAGGGGTGAGGTGGGTGCCAGGCAGGAAGGGTCCCGGCCCGCCCTCACCCCACGGCCCCAGGAAGCCCCAGGAAGCGGGGGGAGTGCGCGGCTTGCAGCGCCACAGCCCGAGCACAGCTGGAAGGGGGTTGCCAGCTGCCGCCCCACTTCCTTGTGGGGAAGACCCGCTCTCCGCCTGGGGCTGGGCCAACCGGGCACTCAGGCGCACTTGCTGGGGTCGGCCCACACTCCAAGCACCTCCGAAGAAACCAGCCTTTTGCGCTGAAGCCAAAAGCCCGGGCCCGGGCCAGGGGGCTGCCTCCCTGCCTGCCGGCCCGAGGCCTTCCCTAGGCTCATGGCCAGGCGGGTGGGTGGGGCCCATCGCACCTCACCTCTGGCCCAGGGCCCCGGGGCAGTGGCAAACTCGGGGTCTCGTCTGGGCTGCCCCAAGCGAAGAGGGATATTAAAGGTTTGTGGATTTTCCAGAAGCTGTGTCTGCCTTCTGTGGGGAAGTTGTGGGGCGCAGGACGCCAGCAGCGGCCACCAAGGGCCAGGCCCCCGCCGCCCGAGGCCCTGTCTGCGGAAAACACAGAGGCACACACAAGCTGGAGTCTCCGGTTTATTGAAAGTGTTCTCTGCCGGGCGTCTGAGCCCGTCCGCAGAGGCGCCCACAGCCGCCGGGCAGTGGGCGGCGGGGCACCCCGTGCCTACAGAGAAGTGGACAGGAGAGCTGAGAACCCCAACACGCCCCAATGCTAAACACAGCTCCAATACAAACACAGGCTTAGAGTCATTAATATAAAGTCAATATAATATAGATTATACCCAGGAAAAAGCAACAGTCTTCAGACACTGCCAGGCCGAAAGCCTGTTGAAAAAAATAAATATTTCAGAAAAGCACACGCGGCGCCTGGAGACCCAGGCCTGAGGCGCCCGTGCGCCTGGCGCAGGCTGAGGGCGGCCTTCCCCGGCGGAAAAAGTTCCAGTTCTCAGTTTTGTTTAAAAAGGAAGGGGTGCAAGGAGGGGAACAGTGGCGGCCGAGCGGCCGAGCTCAGGCTGCCGCGGGAGGCCCAGCTGCCGACCGCTGTCTCTCCGCTTTGGGTCATGGACACCAAGATACAGACACGAAACAGTACAAAATGGGAAATGTAATCTACACTTCTCCTCTTCATAAAAAAATATTTATTAAACATCGATTTAAAAAAAAAAGTCACATAAAAAAGCCCCCCGTCGGCTGCTCCCCGCCAGGCCCCGAGAGGGCGTGCGGGCTCCTCGGCTCAGCCCCACGAGCGCACGGAGGCGGCGAGGCCATGGGCGCGGCCCCCGCGAGGACGGCCGGAGGAAGGGACGCACCTGTGGCACTGGCAGTGCCCCTGGGGTCCGCGGGGGGGCGGGGACAGCGAGACGTCCTGAGAGCAGGGCCGAGGTGGCCCGGGCACGGCAGGAGGCCTGAGGCGCGAGGCTCCAGCCAGGGCAGAGGTCGGGCTGCAGCGGTGTCTGCGGAAGTCAGCTTGGAAAAGGGCTGGGGGGCGCGGACCGGGGTCCTCACGCCAGAGCGGGGTGGGGGCGCCTCCTGCGGGCGCCTCCTGCGCCCGAGGCCGGGTGGGCACGGACGGGACCCATCGGGACGCCGCCCCTGCGCTGCCAGCGGGCTCGTTTCCTTAGAAGCGGACGCGGTCCTGCGTCCAGGCCCGGGCAGCCGTGAGGAGCGGGCGCGACCGCTGGGGACTTCCCCGGCCCAGGAGCACCAGGCAGGCGCCGGCAAGAGGTGGCAGTGTCGCCCTGGCGCTCAGCTCGGCTGGGGCGAGGGCGGCCACGTGGGACGGCCCGGCCAGCGAGCGGCCGTGACAGCAAGCTCAGGTCTGGGGAGGTGGCCCGTGGGCGACCAGAGGGCCCAGAGCCAGCCTCTGACCACTGAGGACACCGGGTGGCCGGGGCGGATGGCGAGCAGCAGGTGACCGGGCCCAGTGTTAGCAGCACGAGGCAGCCTGAGGTGACGTGGGCCTGGGGGGCAGCCGCCGGCCCCTGCCAGGTAGCACCTGGGCCCCACGGGGCCTCTGCAGCGGGTGTGGAAGCACCGGGGCGGCAGGCCTTTAGGACGGGAACCTGGGCGCCGCTGGCCACCACAGGCGTGGGGGGGCAGGGGCAGGTGGGGAGGGCGGTCTCGGGACCCATGGGCAGCCCACCAGCTGGCCTGGCGCGGCCACAGGCCACCCTGCCCTCAGGCACCGCCCCGCAGACGGGCAGGGCTGAGCCGGTGCCCAGCCCAGCCCCTGGACTAGAGGCAGCAGCTGCCTGAGCCCTGGCCAGCGAGTGTCGGGGGCGGGCACAGCAAAGGGGCCCCAGAGGCGGGCTGCGAGGGGGCCAGCGGGCCCCTGGGGTGGGCGCGGGGCGCGGCCCTAGGACATCCAGGCAAAGTCCTTGTCCGGGGCCCCGGCGGGGCTGCGGGCGTCCCCCGGGGAGTCCTCCTCGTCCTTGTCTTCCATCAGTGCGTCTTCGTGGGCCAGCCCCACGTCTTCCTTCCACTTGCTCACGTCCTCGTCCTCCTCCTCCCCCAGCTCCTCCTCGCCCTCCCCGCGTGGGTCGTCGGTGTCCTCCAGGTAGGGCCCGTCGCCCGCAAAGAGCTCGGGGGAGCCCTCGGCACCCCCGCTGTCCAGGGGCCCCGGCCCGGCCCGGCCCGAGCAGGCCGCGCACACGCCGTGGCGCCGCGAGCCGTGCCGGATGCCCACGCTGGCCGCCGACACGAACACCCGGCTGCACAGCTTGCACACGTACTTCTTGTCCTTGCTGTGGACCTGCGGGACAGGCGGGCGGCAGACATGACGGCGGGGACAGGGTGGCGTGAGGGGACGGGGGTGGGGGTGGGGGGAACAGAGAGGTGGGGTGGACAGGACCTGCGTTAGAGGGACCCACGTCGCCTCCCGGGGCCTGGCCGTCGGGGCCCGAGAGCTGGGCAGCTCCCCAGACCCTCCTTGGTCCGGGCCAAGGCCCCGCGGGCACGCACCCAGCCTCCCCGGTCCGCACAGGGGCAAGGGGGGCGGGAACCCTGACAGGTGGTCTGCGGGAGGGCTTTCGCGGGCAGCGTGCTAGGGCCCCGCCAGGCCTCCAGGTCCAAGGGAAACGTGGGGTGTCACTGTAAGCCCTGCCGAGAGGGGTCGGGGGCCCACGGCGCACAGCTGGGCCTGGGGAACCAGACCTGCAGGCAGGGGCCACCGAAGTCCCAGCCCCGCGCTGCCCGCCCGGCCCGCGCTGGCCCGCAGGCACGCACGCACGCACGCACGCACGCACGCACGGCGCAGGCCCCGCCCACACGGCCCCGCCCCGCTGCGCTCACCAGCGTGTGCCGCTTCATGTGCTCGCGCCGCGTGAATTTCTTCCCGCAGATCTCGCAGGGGTAGGGCCGCTCGCCCGTGTGCGAGCGCATGTGCCGCTTGAGGATGCACTGGTGCATGGCCGAGAAGCTGCAGTAGGGGCACTTGAACTTCTTCCTGATGACCGTGAACTCGTTCACTGCGCGAGAGCACAGGTGGGTCACTGCCGCTCCCCGCCTCCCCACTCCCACGAGCGCCCCCCCCCCCCCCC
>PVIJ01011867.1:0-52641 GCA_004024925.1 Scalopus aquaticus
GGGCCTCCCCGGTGGCGCAGCGGTTAAGCACTGCGCTGTGGAGCTGTCGGCAGCGGCGACGCGAGTTCGCCGCCCGGCCAGGGAGAATCCCACATGGTGGGGCAGACCTCTCCTGCCTCGCCCGCTGCTCCCCTCAGCAGTGTACTTCTGATCTGCCTGTTCTGCTACCCGTTCTGTCTCTGGTGAACCCTCTCACCGCCCCACACCTCTGGCCTGTACCCCAACTTGTATGTATAAATAAAAAAAAAAAAAATATTGCCTTTTTCTCAAATGTGTCTTCTGCAAGGAGATCTTGTTAATATGTGTTTGCTTCCTATTCAGAGAATAAAGCATATTTTTTTCAACAAATTTGTTTCGTGGGATTTTAGAGTTAACCTCAAAGCAGTTTTTTTTTTTGACATAATTCCAGAAATGTGACAAGCAAATCAGTAAAAAAAAAAAAAAAAAAAAAAAAAAAAAAAAAAAAAAAAAAAAAAAAAAAAAAAAAAAAAAAAAATTGAAATAAAATAATAAGCTTGGCCTTCAAAACATACAGCTCTTTCTCTAAACAAATTTCCTTTATTGGTGATCTGGCTCAAATTATAAGTATATAGAAATATCCTGGGTAAGTAACATTAACAAAATATCCTATCTGGTTGAGATAAAAGTCTTCTTTGAATATTGTTTGTAACTTGAATACTTCGGTCACTCATTGGATAGATTCCATTAAACACAGCCGGGAGCAATATACAGTATGGATTATATTATATGACTTTGCCATAATGGACATGCAAATACATATTTTTCACATACAATATACAAACATCTCAGCAGGGCAATTGGATAATAGAGCCAAAATATCAAAAACTGGCAAATGTACAATGGATTACTATGGCTTGATTCCACACTTCAAATATAATGAACATTTAATTCATCTGATGTCTTTTTCTAATTGAAGACACATTGGCAAAGGGGCATTTGAGTTCACAAACACTCTCAATTACTTCCATGTTAACCACATCTCACAGACTTCCAACTTGTGAACTATTTTCTAAAAAAAACTTACGTAGTATAAATTGCAGACTCTCACCAACTCAAGTTTTCATTCCCTTTTTTTGGTTTTATTTTGCTTCACAAATCATGATCCGCTGAAGTCAGATTTCATGTTTCACCCTTATGTGGCTATTTTACTATATGACTTTAGAAGCTAGAAATTTAATTTTGCCAAAGAGTTCCAGGTTAACATCAAACTTTGTGATTCCTAAATACTATAGGTCATTACCTTCTTTATGATTCGGCAAACTAAACTATATTAGTCTTGTTTTTGAAATTTGTGTAGATGGAGTTATACAGTTAGTTCTCAGATGTCTGACTCCTATGCTCCAACAGTCCTTTTATGAGATTCATCTGTTGCCACCTGAAGTTGTGGCTTGTTCATTGCTCCCCAATGTTCTACTATGTTAGTTTACTACAATTTACTTATTCTACTGTTCGTGGACATTTTGATGACGTCCCGAATTTCTGTAGTGTTCCCGTGTACATACTTGTGCATTTTGTAGGGAAATATTTGCATAATTTTGTCCTCATATAACCACAGTGAGATACACACACACACACACACACACACACACACACACACACACGTATTCAGTTTCAGTGATATTAACAAACGATCTTCCAAAGCTGTAACAATTTTTACCACATCCAATGACTGAGGAATTTTGTATTCATTTTTTTTTTCCAGCTCTATGATATAAACTTCTTGAAAGCTGAGACTTTTTATTCCATTCATTCCTTTATACTTTCCGTTGATTTTTAAATAAAATAATTAGTTTGCTATTGACATTTAAGCACTTTATTTCCTTGAAAATCATACTGTAGTGAAATCCATTTACCTGTCTTTCTCTGAACCTTATTTTATTTCCCATAACTCTGTTTATTTACATATAAGATTCCTTCTGCCCAAAATTGTTTGTCCCTTCCTGCCCACTTTTGGTTAGGGAAAGCTCTTCCCCAGAGATATCGTAACCAAGTAGGTGTCATTTTTGTACCCTTGAAGAAGATAGGCCTGTACTCGTCATCTTTGCTGCTACCAAGGAAATCACCCAAGAGGTCAGAGTATGCTTTAAATTAATTCTGAAATTACTTGAGGAGTTAATCTATCCATTGGTGTATTTTTGCATTTACTTAATTGTTTATTCAGCAACTACTGTGCCCTGGGATTGTGCTATGAGCAAAATTAGACACAGCCTCTGACTCCATGGGTCTTACATTTGGTGGTAAATATATTATACAAATAATCACAGAAATAAATGTCAAATTATGAGTGGATAAATACCACAAAGCATAGACTTATAAGAGAGTAAAACAGAAACATTTTCTTAGTCCAGAGAGTCATATGGGATTTACAGAGTAGTAGCAAGTAAACTGAGATTTTAAGGTGGCATGTGAAGAGGAAGGGACTAGCATTCCGTGGACAGGGAAAAGAGAACGTGACAAGTCCCTGCAACTAAAGGAAGCCAGAATAAATGGGTGAGCAGGAAACTAGGATTTCAAAGGTGGAAACTGAGGCTGGAGTTGGGAAGAAGGGAAGAAGTTCACTGTTGTTTTAAATTGTGTCTTTGCCCTGTGTGCACTCAGAGAATGTGAAATGTTTTAAAAGTGGGTGCTTCTGGGCAGGGCATCTTAATGCAGTACATGATCAGATTTGTAATTTTAAAAGATCATTTTGGCCGAAAGGTTGAGAGTGTTTATAGATACAAGAGGCAAGCGTGGCAGTGGGAAAACCTTTCAGGGGTCTGTTGCAGTGACCCACGAGAAAGGTGTTCTGTTCTGGTGGTGAAAAAAACAAGCCAAAACACTCAAGGGAGATTTGTAGATTTGTAGCATGATGCTGGAAGGGTTGTTGATGTACTGTAAACCCAACAAGGTGATGAAAGATGGAAATGTTTTAAGTATATTCACTTGGATTTCTGACTGTGATACTGGTTGCATATTCATGGGATGGTTGGATATTCACTGGGATGAAAGATGAGCAGAAGTAGAGCCTGGGGCCTAGAAGGAGGCCATTTAGGAAAAGGGCATGATTTAGATAGCAAGTCTAAGATAAGGAATGGTGTATTTAGTGATTGGCTGTAATCTACTTGACCCAAGCATGAGCTTTCTGTAGCGTAATGGAATTTCGAGACAGACATTTGGGCACATCCCTCATCTATGAAGTATTATGAATTACTTAAGAAATTAAGGAGTCAGTTATAAAGGGCCCAAGTTTACATTATTATTGCAAAGACTGGCTAAGGATGTGTGGCTTAGGAAAACAACTAAAGGGGCATCCTAATAACTACCTAGGGATCGAATTTCCCTTGTTCTAACCATTGCCTTTCTGGTCTGATGGCCAGTAGCTTCTCAGTTAATTGACTATGGACAGAAATAGACAGGAGAATACCTGCTCCCTGCAAATATGCAGGTTCTAAATTTTCTTTTTCCATTAGTCACTTTGCCTCCTTAGAAATGAGCAAGAGTTGGAAAGAAAAGCAGAAACCATCTTCTTACTTAATATGCCTCCAAAAAGAGGGGAGAGAAGGATGTTTTCCTTACAAATAACACTGGTAGTAATGTCAGCACTTACTCACTGTGAACCAAAGTTAAATTTGGACCACATTACTCAGGGGCATAAATGGCAGATTATGATATTAGTGTTTTCCTTTGAAGAGACCGAGAAAAACCTTCAGGGTAAAAGTTACACAGTAAGAAACATTGCAAACAGTGCTTCAGGCAAGCAAGAGGACTGGAAAAATATTGCCCATAGGAGATCCTCAGCTTTGATACTATGGCTATGCGATGATAAGGGCTGAATATTGGTGTGGCAGTATGGGAATATGTGATAAAATGGAGTTGTCAGAATGAACAATTTGCTAAATAACTAATCAATGAACTCTAAATATAAAATAATCTTTACCACACGAATAAAAGAAAGTCAATCTTAACTTACATTGAAAAAGTGAAGAAGCTACACATAGATTTTATTGGCAAAGTCCTAGATGACACAAGCTCTAAAACCAATAGAATATTCTTGAGCATTTCTTAGAAATCTCAGCAGCTCTCCAGTGATGAATGATTTATTTTTTACTGCTGGCAATTTAGTAATCATTAACTTCTCCATAATTAATGTGTAGAAGCTGAATCACATGTGGGAGTCTAATTTTTATTATGTGAGGCTTTTTATGTTTTCAAAAATAATTGTCTCATTTTTTCTCCTAGGATTCACAATTAATGGGTAATTTTCAACATTGCTGTGTTCATATCTCTTGAGATTATTAGATGTGAATAACTTCTTACAAAGACAATTCTCGGGGGTGGAATTTCTCATTCTTTGCTGTTCTGTGGACTCCTATTCCCACGAGAGCTGTGAATTGGGGAATGGATTTAAGACCTAAGCCTCAACTTGCTTAGTCTGGAAGTGTTGGGTGTTTACCATGCAGTGACTTCACCACATCCTAGACCTGTGGAAGGGCCAGCACGAGCCTGGTGATCTCATCCTGCAGGAGCCCCACCACTCAGGGCTAGCACTGTGAATGAGAAAAAGGCAGTATTTTCTTACCTTTTTCAGATCCAGAGTAAATAGTCAACAAAGTAAATAGTTAAGAGAAAAAGAAAAAGTGAGTGGATGACATGACATTCAGTGTCTTCTCTCTCTTCTCTAGACAGCCTGAGATTTATGGGTTACATTTCAACTTAATCATACCATGATCTTTACCTACGAGCACTCAAATTCTAAAACACAACTTCAAGTCAGTGACTGTAGCATTGCACTTTATTGAAACTTCAATTAGATCATTTTTTAACAGGTAGATTTGACGGATCACAAGTTTAGTGCTATCCCTGCCCAAAATGTGCAGTTACTAAGTAGTGAGGTCAGAGTTTTATCACTATTGATTCTGCTTTCTATGCAAATCTCTTCAAACTATATTTCAGTGTAATACAAAGAACGTATAAGCTGAGGAACAACTCACTTTACAGTTGTTTCTAGGAGTTTTACTTCATTATTGAAGCTGGATCAAGCAATTTGAAGGCATTATTACTTAGCCAATTTATTCTGCATTTGGCCATAACACATTTGAAGTTCTTGGGAAAGGGTCTGATTGTTATGCAAATTTAGACCACTGTCTTATTTTAATTGAAGCAAAGATGTACAAAGAAAGGCTATAACAGCTGCTTAGAAGAAATAAGACTTTAACTGGATTTGAACCATATTGAAGGCCAGACAAGTTTAGGCAAAAGCCTACTAATGAATACCCTTTCTATGATATTAAGATTTATGAATACATTCACGTCTTCTTATTAAAAAAAAGAGTCCGAAAAAAGCTTATATTGAAGCTCCAAATTGGAATAAGTAAACAAGATTTCTTAATTATGCTTTAAAGTAATAACCTGAAATGGTTTATTAACTACAACAAAAGCAAAGGTAGTTATTATAAAGACAAAACCATTTATCCTACTAAATAGCTTATTTCTATTTCTTTCATTTGAGATTTTCCAAGTTATTTATACCAAAAGAAAGAGAGAGAATAGTTATCATATTCTCTTTCCAGAGCATCTATGAAGAGCTCATCAGTGGTTTATGTACTGCTTTTCATTTATATAGCAAAGATGGGAGCAGAAGGGCCTCCCCGGTGGTGCAGAGGTTAAGCGCTGTGCTGTGGAGCTATGGGCAGCAGCAGGGAGATTTCCACATGGCACGGTAGACCTCTCCTGCCTCTCCCACTGCTCCTCTCAGCGATGTGTTTCCGTCTGTCTGCCTGTTCTGCTCCCCACTCTGTCTCTGGTGAACCCTCTCACTGCCCCGCGCCTCTGGTCTATACCCTGGCTTGTAAATAAATAAATCTTTAAAAAAATGGGAGCATAAAATAAATTACAGAATGGCAACATTCAAAATGACTCCACTGAGATTTGAAAAAAAGTTCAAATATTTTGGCTGAGGTCACATCCTGCCTGATTAAATCAGTAATTCTGCATGTATGACTTTGTGTTTTTGCAGTCTTTTTTTTTTTTAAAGATTTATTTATTCATGCATACAAGAACTGGAGTGTAGGCCAGAGATGTGAGGTGGTGAGAAGATTCACCAGAGACAGAGTGGGGAGTAGAACAGGTAGATTGACTGAAGTACACTGCTGAGAGGAGCAGCGGATGAGGCAGGAGAGGTCTGCTGCGCTATGTGGGAATCTCCCTGGCCGGGGATCGAACTTGTGCTGCAGCGGCCACGGATAGCTTCATAGGCTGAGACTCAACCCATTGCGCCACCAGAGAGGCCTTTTTTTTTTTGCAGTCTTAGAAATACTTTGAAATTGCATTCAGAAAAATGGAAAATGTTAGATTTCGAGACTTCAAGTACAATTTAGTATTTATTGGAGACCATGTCAACTACCAGTTTGAGGTAGTATATAATTTCGACAATAGTTCAGTTACATTCCTTTAGATGGCATATCTTGGCAAAGCTGGGAATCTAACTTGTAATAAGCAAATGTGCGAAAATTAGTGTGGAACAGGACATGACAGTGGTGAGGTCAAATCTGATTTCAAGGTTTGAAGAGTTGTACACATACATCTTGTTTGGTAAGTAGTTATAGCTAATTAACAATGAAATGAAAATATTGTTTTATCTTCCATTGTGTGAATATTGGTTTATTTATGTATCCTCAGAACCCCATCAACAAAATCAGGACAAAAAACCTGTCTATCTAAAATATTTCACCTCCCCTTTTGTGGCCCCACCCATTTTTAATCTCACTGTTTCACTGCTCTCTCTGGTAACCATAAATCTGCTGTCACTCTCGTTTAGTTTGCATTGCCCAGATACTTGTATAAAGAGAATCAGTATGTTGAGAAACGGGGAAATTTCCCCACCTCATCTAGAGTTTTCTAAGGCTGGGCACAAGAACAAACTAACATCAGACAGATTAATAGATTAATATTATATGCATGGAGAATTTACATGGTTGTAAGTTCTAAAGAATAATGGACTGTACCCAGATGTTTATACTGTGCTTAGGGACCTGGACATCAATAGGGAGTAACTTTACACATCAGATAAGAAAGTGTTATACTCTAAGAGTAAAAATGAGATTCTCAGATAGAGAGGACATGTTCATTGATAAAACTGTACTGGATAAGATTCGCCCAAACTACATTTTTCTAGGTCATACATGGGATGGCAGTAATAGCTCCTCTGATTAGAAAAAGAACAGAAGCTTACAACATGGTGATATCTTTTTCCATTAGGGAAGAGGTAAGGACTTAGACAAGGACAGAAACTTCGTAGCTTTGAAGTGTTTCATTGTGTTACTGGTAGCCAAGTCTGTGTGTCAAATCTGTGCAGTTAGACCTAACACAGAACATGAGTGTTTGAAGCAAGAAAACCTTTTTTTTTTTTTTAATTAGAAAATGGCACAGCCCAAAGTGATGGGAGACTAAACTCAGATCCACCACCCTAAGTAAAGAGGTTTCAAGGTTTTTACAGGGGTGGATACATGCCTGGGTTGGGGATGTAACTATTTTAACAAAGTACATACATCCACAAGGGGTTTAAAGAAGTGGGCATCTCAGAGCCTCTCACGTCAATATCTGAGTGACTACAGGGTTGTTCCATTCTCTTGATCACTGCTACACAGTTCCCTGTGATACCGTCTCAAGATGCAAATCCTCATGCTGGAGACTGAGGGGTTATAGCATCAAATTTAACTTTTAGGGAGGTTGGTTAGAGAGTTGCTAGCTAGAAAGTGGTTAGTTAGAGAAGGCAGCTCTATGATTACTGTTGGGAACTATGTCAGCTGCTCTTAGTTCAATGTACACTGCATGCCAGGGTGTTTTGAAGAGATCAGTTCTGAGAATCTTGGGGTGGTCTGACTTAGGTATCTTCAGTATTTTATGTACCTGACATCTTTCACTCAGCATGCCTATTTTAAGATTCATCCATGTTGCGTGCATCACAGATGATTATTTTTGTTACTTAGTCGAATTCCACTGTCCAGCTAGGTTACAAATTATGCATTCATTTGCTGATGGATTTTTGGTTTGCTGCTAGCCTGAAGTTTATACAAGTAAATTTAAAATGAGCATCCATGTACATATATGTTTTCATTTCTTTGAGAGGATATCTATGAATGGAATGGCTTGCAGGTGAATGTTTATCGAAATGGAGTATCATTTCACATACCACTATCTTTGTGAGAATTCCACACTGTTGCCAACAGTTTGTATGGGCCATCTTTTTGAATTTCAAACATTTTAATGTGTGCATAGTGGTATCTCATTTTGATTTTAATTTGCACTTTCATAATGTCCAATGATGTTAGGCATCTTTTCACATTTATATGCCATCTCTGTATCTTCTTTGGTAAAGTGTATCCAAATATTTTGTCTCATTTTTTGCTAAGTTTATTTTCTTCTTATTAAATTGTAATAGTCTTATAAGTATACTCTGGATACAAATACTTTATTAAATTTGTGATTTCCGGGCCTCCCCTGTAGCACAGTGGTTGAGCACTGCGCTGTGGAGCTGTCGGCAGCGGCGACGCGAGTTCAATGCCCGGCCGGGGAGAATCCCACATGGTGCGGCAGACCTCTCCTGCCTCGCCCGCTGCTCCCCTCAGCAGTGTATTTCTGATCTGCCTGTTCTGCTCCCCGCTCTGTCTCTGGTGAACCCTCTTGCCCACCCCATGCCTCTGGCCTGTACCCCAGCTTGTATATATAAATAAAATAAATCTTTAAAAGATAAATAAATAAATAAATAAATTTGTGATTTGCAACTATTTTCTCTATGTGCTTTTCGTTTTCATTCTCTTAATACTACCATTCAAATCACACAGATTCTTAAATTTAATGAGGTACAATTTATCAATTATTTCTATGTATTTTGTTTTTGGTGTTCTACCTATAAAATTTTTAGTGAACTGACTATTACTGAAGATTTTCTTCTGTATTTCTTGTGGAAATTAGCTATCATCCATGGCAGGACCCAGAGATTTAAATAATGTCATTAGGAAATTTTCTCACACATTTTCTTGCTACTTTTCCTTATGTTTTGGCCTTATTTTCTCCTTCTTAAAATTGCTCTCTGAGCTTTACCCCGTCAAATGATAGTGCCACACGTCACCCACAACCTGGGCACCGACCGTGCCTCCTCCCACCTTTCCTCTCCACTTTTACTTCCCTCTCTCTACCTCTGGGCTTGGTTTTGTCTGTCTCTTCATTTTGTTTCACTATATTCCATATGTGAGCAAAAGCATTCAGTATGTGTTGTTTTCCTTTTGCTTATTTCTTTCAGCATAAGTATAAAAAGCACAGCAGTTTTTTTGAAGACTGAGTGCGACATGAAATGTAAAATGTCTCTTTACTGATTACACATTCATATGCCATGTTGTATTTATTATACATACACACATATATACATATACATATGTACATATGTATATGTCTTAGTCTGTTTAGGCTATTATTACAAAAGTACACAGACTGGATGGTTTAAACAACAAACCTTTATTTCTCACAGCAATGGAGGGCAGGAAGTCCACAATCAAAGTGCCAGAGGATTAGGTGTCCAGTGAAGTTTGAATTCCTAGAGAGCCATTTTTAATCTGTGCTTTCAGGTGGCAGGAAGGTTGATGTAGCTCACTGGGGAATCTTTTATGAGGGCACTATCCCACTCATGAGGGCTTCACCCCCATATCTTTATCATTACCAAAGACCTCCCACCTCCAAATATCAGCACATTGAAGATTTGGATTCAACATAAGAATTTAGGTAGCACATGTACATTCAATGCATAGCAGTATATATAATTAATTCCATGGGTACTTTTAAAATCATTTTTAGAAATATGACTAAAATTTCATATGGTTTTCATTATATTTCTGTTGGACAGTACTGCTTTAGAGCAAATGACACTTTAAATCTTAAAGTATAAATTCCGTTATTGGTTCTGACATAATGTCTTAATCAATTTCTAGCATCATTAGTTTCTATATTTTCCATTATTTTAAGTTTTATGGCTATGACTATAGACCTATGGTTAAAATTAACTGATGATGTATTAGAGGAAATTAGTTTTTAAAAATTAGTGATTTACGTTTAAAAATCTCAACACAAGAAAAGAATTGTGGGATCAAACTAATCATAAAATTCTATGAAAAAACATTCTTGTAGTACTAGGGAGAACACTCTGTTGTCATTAACCACTTACTATTTTATTCAGTTTATTAAATAATTTAAAAGTATTTAATAATTATTAGGGGAAGTAAGGCAAGGCATACACAGCTCTTGTGGAGGGGAAAACTCTACAATTCAGGAACTTGTTTTATACTCTCACTTCTCCATGTTTGACTTAGGGAAGATCATTCTACTTCTCTGAATTTCAGTTTCTTTACCCGAACAGCTTATTTTAGATGCCATTCAAGCTTCTTTTGGTAGTGACATTTGTATTATACTTAAAAGAATTGTCCCTCTTCCATTTTGTTTTCTCTTTTTTCCCATCTTCTTCTGTTGATTTTCTTTGGAAACAATGCTTTTGACCAAAGGCCTGCTTGATGGCATGACCCAGGAGACTGCAAGGCCAAGGGAGTGACAGGGAGGCCAGGCAGTGTGGAGCTGAGGAGGTGGAACACAGTGTGATGAGATTTGCTGCATACAATAGGAACTGGCAAGGAAGCAAATGTGTCAGGGATCTTAGGAGCCAAGTTTCTTGCTAATGGAGAAAGGATTTGAAATGTATAGAGGAGAAAACTAGAAAAGTCTTGGATTGAAACTAGAGTTGTTGACATGAACTCACCAAAAAATGATGATACTAGTTATAAATAAGTGGTCATAGAAGTAGGTAATGACACATGTATTTGCCTATATATAATGTATTTGTTTTCGAAATAGAAGGCGGCCTAGAATCAGTGACACCTCCGTAGCACTGAGAATATGAATTGCCATATCTGTTTCTATATATTGTATTCCACTTGCATAATTGATTGTTTTAAGGCAGAGAGAGAAAGAGAGAGAGAGAGAGAGAGAGAGAGAGAGAGAGAGAGAGAGAGAGAGAGAGAATAAATTTAGCCTATATATCACACACAGAAAGGAAGGAAATTCTCAAGAAAAAAATATGATGGCAAAATATCAAAAGTACACTGGAGCCTCCTTGAAGGGACTTCCATTTACCAAGTATGAAATAATTTACACACAAAAATAATAATATCAGTATTTTATAACCCATTGAAAAAATAGAAACCTACGAACCCACACATCTTCACTGATAAAGGTAAACTGAAAATTGGAGGAGATAGGAAAGCACATCCACATAACATTCCTGCCAACTAGTAAGCATAGTGTTGTTAAATACAGGAAATCATGCTTGGCAACTAACTTAGTGGTGTTTGGTTCAGGTGAATTCATCAGTAAAATTAAGGCCCTGGAGCAGGATTTGATAAGGAACTAGGTGTTGATAAAATCTCAGCATGTCTGCCTTTAAAATACTTCTAACTTCCAAATGGAAGAATGCTAGGTTTGTGATGGAAACGACTAGTATGAACTTGATTCCTGTTGTGATGTCCTGAGATCACATCATTATTTCTGTGGTGATCCTGTGAAGTATGCATGACCAAATTGTGTGCAAATATCATATGGAGACATGTGAATCACATCTCCAGAAAGGAGGGCTATCCTCTAAAAATCTCAAGGTCATGAAATATAGGAAAGGACAATAAAGTTGTTTCAACTTGAAGGAGACTTAAGATATTTGAAAACAAATGCAAAGAATGATCCATAGATTCATATTAGACCAGATAATAAAAAGCATGCATTTGGGGAACAGTTGAGATTATTTAATGAGATCATGACATATGTATTTGGAATACTAACTTAGCAAGATACTAACAATTGTTGGGAATCTAGGTGAAATAAATATAAAAGTTCTTTGTGTACTCTTCTTGTAACTTTTCTGTAATTTGACATTCAAAGTTACTTGAAATTTGTCAACCTAAAATGAAACAATAATATCAGTAATAATATCACTTACTAGACTGAATGAAAAAAGATACTCAGAATGCAATAAAGTAAAGTTATAGAGAACATGAGTGAAAAGTTTCAGGGAGTAAAGAAAATTGAACTGAGCTATGAATGTGATTAGGATTTGATAACAAGCAGAGTAGAGAGACAAAGGAAAAAAGGCACTTCAGGTCAGACAAACAGTGACAACAAAGAGTTCAAGATGGAAATAAATGTGGTGTCCTTGACAAATAAAGAGACACAGTTGGCTGGAATGGAGAATTCGTGTTGAAAAATAGTGGGAGGTGGGTTGAAAATGAGGAAGGAGCCCAGGGTATGAATGGTTCATTAATGTAAGATAGAGAAAATAGGGTTTGACCCAGTTTTAAAAGAATTTAAGGAAGCAAAATAGAAAATTATGATTTTGGTTTCTTACTTTGTTTTTTGATTTTTTTTAAAGCAACATTATCCAAGAAAATGTGTCAAGAACTCAAACTTTATCATTGGCTTAATGTTACTCTTAGACTACCTCATTGTTGGGGGGGATTTCATTCATTCATTAAACAAATATGCATTCCCTGATTACTATGCTTCCTGGAACACTTCTACCCACTTTCATCTGAACTGTTTGCATGTTCTTCTCCCCACAAGAAACCTTCTCTTCTAGGTAATTATTTTTTAATTTTATAGGAATAGACTTGGGTTGAATTTTAGAATCCATATTAAGCATCCTTAACTCTTTTTATAGTCGGTTTTTCTCTGATGCTGCTTGAGGATCATCTTCAGAAAATAGCAAAACTTTCTGTAATTTTTCTTTATAAAAATGGTTATTTTTTATCTTTCCCTCACCCACCACCGCCCTGGGACAGCAGAAACTTCCTATAGTTGATGAGTCTGGATAGTAACCAGTGACTGAGCAGCAGTGTACCTTTGTCCTTAAAAAGCTCATCCTTGAAAATTGCATTTACCTATATAATGTTCTGTTTTTACTGGCTTGTAATTTTACATGTAATCGTTTAAAAAATGTGGAGTCCAAGATAGAGGCTATCCACAGCCACTGCAGCATGAGTTTGATCCCAGCCAGGGAGCTTCCCACTGAATCAGTAGACCTCTCCTTGTCTCGTCCATTGCTCTCCTTAGCAGTGTACTTCAGTAGATCCACCTGCTTTTCTCCCCACTCTGTCTCTGGTGAATCCTTTCACCCCCGCCCCCATACCTCTGGCCTACACCCCAGCTCTTGTATGCATAAGTAAATAAAATCTTTAAAAAAAAGTTAAAGATCAAATTTCACTTTTTATTCTTGTTACAAATAACTTTAACAAAAAGGTAAACTATGCAGCTGTCCCTTTTCTCATTGATGTGAAACCATTTTCATTTCCTACTACATTATTATGTGTACCACTTTCTTGCTAGATGATTTTTTTTCTCATTGCTCTATGTCACAAATCTTGTATCATTACTGCTATAAGTGCTGACAAAAAAATCTGTAATTCACTTTCATTTTTGAAAATGAAAGATAAGTTCCTTTCATTATTCATTATTCATCTTTTTCCATAGGTGTTCTCAACTCATGTGCTTATGCAAAGGAACTATAGAGTACATTTCTCAAGAACCAGGGGGATAAAAGAGAAAGGGGAGTGTTTAATGGGAATTACATTTGATTTTAGATTAACTTAGATGGAACAAAACAAAATCTGCATTTTAATGTCATTTCACCATGTAGAATTAAGTGTATTACAAAGAAATGTACTTGCATGAAATCTTGACAGTGGACTAGGTTCAGGCTCTTGATTATGTGATGGTGACAGTTGATGGACAAGTTCTGATAGACACTAGTTTTTCAGAGGGCAACTGCACAGGCCTCTCTGTTGACCTGGGCAGCTGTGACAACAGCACCATTTTCCAGATGTTTCCTGACTTCAGTATGGCAGCCACATTTAATGCTGCTTGGTTAGTAGTGTGTGGCACGGCCTTGCAGTCTGATCGCAGTCTCAGAGTTCCATTCTTCCATTAATGCCAGTAAAATATTAAGTTCCCAGTTCCTTTCTGTGTGAAATACCTAGGCTGATTTCAGTTTCCTGCATTGAAATATAGTCCACAAAACAAATCTCCAAAGTTTGAAATCTTAGAATATTATCTCCCCAGGTTGAGACACTAATGGTCAGTTGAGTTAGTAGAAAAGGTATGTATTAAGTGATTGGCTGAGGTTGCCTGGAAGGAAGGGGCCACTTATGGCAAGTGTTTGACAAATCGTTGTTGTTGCTATAATAAACCACTGTGAAAGGACTAAGGCATATCTACCATTACTCCATGTTGGTGGCTACTTCCAGAAGTAATGCGGACCTTAAAGAAGGGAAAATATGCCCTTAAACATTGAGTTCTGATCTCAAGGCATGTTCTGAAGACATGAAACTTTCTTGGACTGCTCTAAGAATATTATTTCTTATAGTACTGGTGTTGATGTAGTTAAAAATAAGACAGAATCTGATCTTGTCATTTGTCTAATTCTGACACAAGAATCACCAGATTTCTGAATATTTGAAATTTAGGACATTGTTTAGGAAAGAGTGTGACTTTAAGAATGGGATAGAAACAATTGGTGGATTTGGATGACTCTGTGTGCTGTGCACATCAAGTCCTGAGGCACTTCTTCACCATCAGTGGTCCCTTCTCACAGATGGAGCTGGTACTGTCTCACTAAAGGATTCAGCAAAAGCTTTACTTGAGGCTGTTTCCTACAAAGGAATGCTAATTCTCTTCAGGTCCACTCTTCATTGCCATCAGATCCAAATTAGAATCAGATTCCGGCTTGTCCCAGATAACAATTACAAAATTGGAAGCAGAAGAAAATAGCTACACACCAAAACGAATTTTAAGATTTTTATAATTTACCTGAGCAATATGTCTGGGAAAGAATTCTAAGAGTACTGATGAGGAGTGAAGAAACTTGTTTCTGTAGGTTGAATTGATCTATTTGGTTATAGTTATCAGAGATGGGGATTCAATGTGTTAGCTTGGGGATCTGAGATCAGCATTGGAAATCTGCTTGATTAGTGAACAGAAATCCTAATGATGGCCCTTATTAAATTAAAATAGGGTGCCAGACTTCCTGGCATAATGAAGAGTGTGGTAACTACTAATGTCTCTTGACATATTTCAAGTCCTCTACTAAGAACATCACAGAATTGTACTTCCAGGCACTCTAGTTAGTTGGGATGTGTATTTAATTCTATTCAGTAAGCTATGAGAAGATGTGATGCTTCCTTCATAAACCAGGATACTTAATTGTGATTCCACAATGGCAGAGTATTTCTTCCCTCTGCTGCCGTGTTCAAGATGGTGGCTATTTCATTGATCTGTGCAACACAGAGCATGTTGACGGCACTAAGCCTTGCTAGCCTCATCTTTAAAATAGGGATAATTATGCACCAGTCTCTTCTACTGAAATAAAATAATGCAAGGAAATGCCTTTCATTGATCTTGACAGTTAATAAAAATATAGCAGATTAAGTATTATTATTATCACTATTATTAAATAGGTAAGTATTAATGTTTGTTAATGTTATTTGTTAATTTCTCCTCCAGTTGCCTTGAAAGGTATTGTGGTAAGTTGTATTATTGTTCCCAGATATTCAAAATTCCACCCAGGGGGAAAGATTGTATTTCCCTGGCCCACTAATGTCCGATTTGGCCATATGACCTGCTTAGGCAGCAGAAAGGAGTAGAAGTAACATATATCACTTGTGAGCATAAACTTAAAGAGCCAATATGTGGGTCATCATTTCTTGGTTTCCTGTGCCATGACAGGCAGAACAATGTAGCTAGTGGTTACTTTTCCAGTTTGGTTTCTGGTATGAAGACAAGCAGAGAAAATACAGTCAATCTGTGCTAAGTTCCACAAGGAAGAAATAAACTCTTTCTATAAGCAGCTCAGATATTGAGCTGGTTTATTACTGCTGTATAGCCTGCATTTTAAAGCATTTCAGTTGTGTAAATTAATATCAACATTCCCCCCTCCTTCATGAACTCCCCTCCCCAAAGAAATTATTTTACTTAGGGCCCTGTGACTAAGCCATTCCCAAAACAAACACAGAGAAGGCTTCTCAGTTTGGTATCTGTCTTTTCCAGTGGAAGGCAGGAACAGATCTTTCCAGAGAATGAATTTTAGGTTTGGCATTAGACTGAAAGCATTTTGTGGGCTCCTGGTGCTTTGCTTTCATGTGAATTGCAGTTGTGGGTACTGATCCTTCATGAGTCTTCATGAGTCTAGCAGGCAATTACTACTAGTATTTCTCAGATGGTCCCTTTCCAAAAGCAACTTATGAATATAAAAATCAAAAGCTAAAGTTTCATTGTTCTTTATTTGGAATATATCCCAGACAACTGAACTAAATTTATTCATAATACATGAAAAGAAAGACTTAAGAAACTCTCAGTGGGAGTAGGAAGAGAAGGTAGGAAATTGGCATGATAATGAAAATGAAACTTTACATAACCATAAGGCAAAAAAGAGGTAGGATCAGCTTTTTTGATTAGAAATTTTAAACCTTTGAAAATTCGGCTTGTTTACTGATAGTATTACACGTGTTTTGTTTGACCATTAAATATCTGTTTGAGTTCCAAGATTTTAATTTCAAAGATGTTAGCTAGCAACTCTCTCTCTTTTTTCTTTGTTTTTTTTTTTTTTTTTTTTTTTTTTTTTTTTTTTTTTTTTTTTTTTTTTTTTTTTTTTTTTTTTTTTTTTTTTTTTTTCAGTGAGCCTTTTAATATTTTAGTTTAGGAGGTGCATATACAGTAGAGTCTTGAGTGAAGTTCTCTTGATATTGGTTACGGATAATTGTAGACATGATCTTGAAAATTTCTTTAAAAAGTCATCACATTTTAAATGTACTATGGAAGTCTGCTATTTAATGTTTTATTTTGGAAGGGTTATAGGGTGAGTTTTAGTAATGAAAAACAACCACTTCCTTTCTTAGTCAACTTGGGCTGGGTGTCTCAAACACCAGACATTTATTTTCTCCCAGTTTTGGAGGCTACACGTCTGAGATCAGGGTGCCAGCCTGGTCAGGCTCTGACAAGCCCCTTTTTCTGGCTCACAGACGGCCAGCTTCTTGCTGTCCTCACACGGCAGAGTGAACACTGGTGTTTCTGTTGTTATAAGGGCACCAGTTTTGCTGGGTCAGGGACTTTACCCTTGTGACCTCCTTTCACCTTAGTCCCCTCCTGAAAGACCCCATCATCACCTGGGCATTAGGGTTTCAACATATGAACTTGGAATGGACACAGTTCAGTCCATAATGCCATCTAATTTACTCTTTTTGATCAAATTGATTGTTTCTATAAAATAAAGTGAAGATAATAGAATAAAGAATTTGAAAATCAGGGATCTGTAAATTTCACAGGGACTTTTTAAGAGATAACTAAAGAAAAATTCAATTTTGTATTTTATGTATTTACTGAAAATCCATTGAGTATCCATTATATGTAGAGCTTTGTTTCAAATAATAAGAGATGTGTCTATCTGTGAAAAACACAGGTTAAAACTCCTGTTTTGGTGGAACATGTATTGGGGTGAATATCGTGAATGAGTGACCGCACCCCATGAGTAGGTCTTGGCATTTCTTCTTTTAATATTCAGACTCAAGCTGAGGTACAGCAAGATACAATAACGTCCTTAAATATAATAGGTATTAAGTGTTAATACTACAGATATTATCTGCCCAAGTTATTATTTTTTAGTAAGTGGAATCACTTTTCCAGCGATGATGATGGGCAGACCTATCTTGCCATTTCAAGGTCTGTTCGTGCTTTGGGGCTTATATGATTAGTCCCTAATGTGTAAACATTTAGTAAAATTTGGCGTTCTCCAGTTCCCCCCCGCCCACCCTTATCTCAAGGCCTACTCTCAGTTTGGGCTGACATGGTTTTCTGACTGGGAAAGGATGTATGTCCCTGATTGTCTCTATGGGTCTTATCCAGTCTACTCTCAATCATTTCCAGAGTCCTTATCTGTCATAACTCATGATCTTTCCCCTGGGTCAACACTGTTCACAGTGACTGCCCTTGGGGAGTGTGGCATATCACCCCGCTGGAAGTGCTGCCCTCTAGGGCACTGCTGGTGTTGTTTGACCTTGTAAAATGCAGCCTCATTCAACAGGTGATCTTGCTCTATGCCGGATCTTCTGAGAAGGGTCCCCTTTTATCTCTGGATTTCAGTCCAGACAGGGAGTGTTTTGTGTGTGTGTGTGTGTGTGTGTGTCTGTGTGTGTGTGTTGTCACATCCAGTCTTAATAAGTGGAATCTCCATTAGGCATTTTCTGTCTAGTTCTGAGGACATCATACTTACTATTGCTAAGTCGGATATTGCTTCTTTATTTTATTTTATATTTTTATTGAGGTAATGTTGGTTTACGTTGTTTGTATTATGGAACTATGCTTCTTTCTTACTCAGGGGCTTATGGTAAAAACCCTGTATTACTTAGTTGGCAGCCTCTACTTGTTGCTATTAAAACATTTTATGATTATTTTTAATTTAGCAGATTTTTCCCCTTTTCTAAAAAGCCTGGATTCCTACATTCTCTGGAGGAAGTATTAGCTTTAGAAGTGAAATCTGAACTTCATCTCCTTTGCTCTTGGTTGGCTCCTGCTCTCCTCTTGAACCTAAGGGTGCCTCACGCAGTGGGTGGAGGACTTGAGGGTAGCAAGAATTACCAGGAATAAACAATCACAGATAACATTTCAAAACATCATCCTCCCTTATGAGAACTTCAAAAGACATGAGAAAATAAAGCCAATCCTCAACAACACTGATTGGGAAAAAAAATCCAGTTATTTTAAGAACAACTGACTGTATTTTTAAAAGGCTGATGCTTAAATTACTAGTGTCCTGGGATAAAGTTAAAATACTTTTGTGCATGTATTTCAAATAAATAATGTACTTTAGGCCAGATGTCAAAACCATGAATATTCTGTTTACAATGAGATTGAAACCAGTTTTAGCTTGGACAGTACCTGTAGGCTTTGGAAAATTAAAACATCCATAATTTTGGAAAAGGTGTAAACCCACCCCTAGACTAGATTCTCCAAAGCACACAATGTGCATATCTTATATGCAGACATATTAATAAGTATGAAGAAAATGGTAAAAAGAGCATAATGATTAATTCAAATGCTTAAAAAATTTCATTGTCCATCAGGGATTAAAAAAATCACCCAAGGGCCTCCCCAGTGGCGCAGTAGTTGAGTGCTGCGCTGGGAGCTGTCAGCAGGGCTCACAATGCAAGTTCGACGCCCAGCCGGGGAGAATCCCACATGGTACAGCAGACCTCTCCTGCCTTGCCCGCTGCTCCCCTCAGCAGTGTATTTCTGATTTGCCTGTTCTGCTCCCCACTCTGTCTCTGGTGAACCCTCTCAACGCCCCATGCCTCTGGCCTGTACCCCAACTTGTATGTGTAAATAAATAAGTCTTTAAAAAAAAAAACACCCAAAATCAATTTAGTAATTTTTAGATTTTGAAGATGGTGACTATCAAAGCGATTCCCCTCCAGTTTTTCTGTCAGAGATCTTTTCAATGTTTGTTATGACCCATGTGATAGCTTATAACTTTCTAATTCAGTGTCTCCCCCACTATACTTAGTGCTTTTGAGCTTGAAGTTCAAATTTGTCTTGCTCACTGCTCTTCCCTACTTCCCTCCCAGAGCCTAGTACATTCCTGGACTTAGTGGGTGCTCATAAACATTTATATTTTGATGCTAAAATGTTCTAGTCTATCCATCTTCCTAGAAGGAAGGTCAGTTTAGAGTAGCTTGTAATAACTCAGATACCTGAATTCAGGTAAAGACAGGAATGCAATCAAGAGAATCTTCTAAGATTCTCCCTTATTCCTAGGGGCTTCTGAAATTCTCCTGCTAGACATATAGAATATTTTGTTGGAAAGTCCTAATTAGAATACAGACACAGTAGGGCCTCCCAGTTGGGGCAGTGGTTAAGCGCTACGCTGTGTAGCTGTTGGCAGCAGCGACGCGAGTTCAACTCCCGGCCAGGGAGATTCCCACATGGTGCAGCAGACCTCTCCTGCCTCGCCTGCTGCTCCCCTCAGCAGTGTATTTCCATCAGTCTGCCTGTTCTGCTCCCCACTCTGTCTCTAGTGAACTCTCTCGCCACCCCACGCCTCTGGCCTGTACCCCAGTTTGTATGCATAAATAAATAAATCTTTTTTTAAAAAAAAGAATGCAGACACAGTAGCCCTTGGCATTATTTAACTGATTGGATCACAGCACACCAACTTTTCACAGGACAACACATATATATAGTTTTGTCCCCAGATGTCAAAATACCAGCTGCCTAGAAATAAGCATCCATTCCATCTATCCTGCTGTAATCAGCCTCCTTTTTTCTTCTCCTTATGTCTTTTAGATTAACATTTGGTTTCTGGCTTTGCTAACTCTCTTACAAGCCTTCCTTCATTTGAGTGTTCAGATTTGCTTTTTTTCTTTTATCTCAAGGTCACTGCTTAGAGAGTCATCCCTCTCACAGTCAGCATTTTTAGATGTTTATGATCAACCCTAATTATATACAAACCTATAAATGCACAAACAACCTTACCAATATTTTAATTAGCAAATGTAAGGAAAATATCTGAACTTGAGATTGAAAATATGTAAACTTGCTCTAATTTCCCTTAGCCATTTGCTATCATTCTGGACATTCAAGATATGAGTGAGAAATTTACTCCATGACCATGTTTTCATTGTTTTATCTCATTTCCGTGATGTCTTCTTCAAATAATCTTCCTCTGCCTGTCTCTCATGCTCCTCCAGCTTAATTTCTCCCAAATTTCTGAGGCAAATAAATCATAAAGTAAAAGGGCTGAATATCAAAAATGCAAAAAAGTGATTGCTTGGTGTAAAATACCATTGTCACCACAAATGACAGTTTGGAATCCTAGCCTAAGTTTGTGGAGCAGTGGAACCCAAAGTTTTAGTGGAATATCAGACAGACAGTTTGTTGCCAAATGATGGATTTTATTTTGACTCAACCATGTTTATTTTAGCCAAAATTGAAAATTGTGTAAATTATTATGTGCAGAAAGTAGTATGTGATTTGGGTACAAGTACTTTTTTCCCTTTCATATTTTCAGAATATAAAAGAGGAAGGGAGGGCAGGAAAAATAATACTTTTTGCTTACAGATGGAGGATTGAAACTGGGATGAGGTAGGAAAAAAATAACCAGATTCTTTTAGATTTATTTAAATACTTAGTAGTATAACTAAGGCAGTGCTGAACTATGGAATAAAGAGAATACGAATGATAGTAACTTGCTCTTTATTTAACAGTGTATTTGCCACACTAATTCCTTTTCTTCTGAAGTTTCCTAGTCAGAAAACTAGTTAGGGAAACAATACTAGTAAGCATCTAAAAAACTTCACACCGAGAAAGAATTAGAGTAGGTCTGCATCATACAGTAAAGACAGCATTGTATCAGCTCTTCCCAAAACAATGCTGAATAACAAAATGTGCATACAACAATATGCACTTATGTCTCCTTCACATGTCTGCAGAGTGACTGGGATCTTATCATTTTAGGCCTGGCTTGCTAGTTTTGATTTGGCTGGTTTCCTATTTGCCTGCTTTCTCATTTATGTGAGGCCAGTGGGTTACATAGGACCAGGCAGAAGTTTAACAGGGCAAGCCTTAGCCCTCAGTCACATGGAAAACCTTTGGTTGGGCCTCCCTGGTCGCCTGCGGGTTAAGTCTCTGCGCTATCAGCACTGTGGCCTGAGTTTGATCCCCGGCCGGGGAGCTAACCCACATATGGCCCAGCAGTACTCTCCCGTCTCACTTAGCTCTCCCCTCAGCAGTGTTTTTCAGTAAAATCCTCCTGTTCTGCCCCCAACTCTGCCTCTGGTGAATCCCCCTGACCCTACCCCATGCATCTCTGGCCTACACCCTAGTTCCTCTATGCAAAAATAAATTAAAAAAAAAGAAAAGAAAACCTTTAATTAATGGAGATATGGCTTAGGAAAGTATAGTCTGTTCATCATAGAGACATAGTAAATGTATGACACTATGTATCCCATTACAAAGAAATGAGGAATTAGGGTTAATAATTCAATCTAGGGCCTCCCTGGTGGCAGAGCGGTTAAACGCTGCGTTGTGGAGCTATTGGCAGCGGTGATGCTAGTTCGATGCCCAGCCAGGGAGCTTCTGACAAGGCGCGGCAGACCTCTCCTGCCTCACCTGCTGCTCCCCTCAGCAGTGTATTTTGGTTGATCTGCCTGTTCTGCTCCCCACTCTGTCTCTGGTGAACCCTCTCGCCACCCCATGCCTCCGGCCTGTACCCCAGCTTGTATGCATAAATAAATAAATTTTTTGAAAAAATAATTCAATCTAGCACATCTAACATATAAATTAATTGTAATTTAGAGAGAATGAATCATTGATTTTAAATGTGATGGATCTATTTAGGACATTACTTTATTATTTTATTATATAATAACAGTATATATTAATAACCATATACATATAATTATTTTATATCAAATGTCAGTCTAGAATTTTAGGTTAATGTAGTAAAAATATTTAAGATTTGGAATCAGTATTCTAGAGCTATCCAGCTACTCACTAGCTGGATAGAGACCAAAGGCAAATATCTTATACTCTCCAAGCCTCAGTTTTTTCATCTAAAAATAGAGGTATATCTACCTCACTAGGCTATTTTGAAGATAAAAAATGTTTTGGAAAATCTAAAATAGATATAAATATAAATCCCTACTGTATTATTATCCGTATATGATCTTCAAAAGCCATGTAAGGTTTTTGATGAGTTTTAATGTATTCTGTGACAACTAAGGATTATAAGACTAAAGGGGTATATTTAGTTGTAGATTATAAATTTCACAGAGAATGAAATTTCAGCAGAGCAGACTACAGAGAATTATTTAATATAGCCTAATCAGAAAGAGACATTCGTTCTTTCTTTCACTCCTTTATTCAGCAAATACATAGAATGTCTCCTTTGTATTCAACAAAATAATAATGGAGAAGACATAAACTACTTTTTTACCCAAATCCAGGAGGAACTAAGTTACCTCATCGTCTTTTCCGAATAACCAAACAGTTTTGTTGGGGAGACAGATAATAAAATATCACACAACTAAGAGATGTGGTGAAAATATGGCTTATAAAAGGTAGGGAGGATGGGTCTGAAATTGAATTGCACGGTGACTAGGCACAATGAAGGAGTATAATGTCCATCGAGAGGGCCTTAGAAAAGATCTAAGGAGTCCTACAAGTTTGCATACAAGAAAGGCGAAGATTCAAATGCACATTTTAGAAGATAAGAAGTTACAGCATTTGATGTTTTCTATTTAGTATTGCTCCAAGGTACATGTGACGAGTAAACTATGGTGCCAGGTATTATCTGAACATAAGCTTCCTGATCCACAAGGAACAGTTACAGCGATAAGAGACAGAGAAAAGATTTCATATGTGCAGAAGAGGTGATTCTGGAAGAAGATAATAATGGAATTGAGTCTATGGAGCACCTAATAAGTGGTAGGCCCTACACTGTGGGTAGAGACTGATCACCGATTGTTCTGACTCCAAAACACATACTATTTTGAAAATATAGGAAAAATTTGTGGGGGTTTTAAAGCTTTTGATGAAAATAATAGTTTTATCTTAGATAGGCTTCACACAGCTTTTGTGCTCAAAAAAGAAATTTTAGAAAATATTTGAAGTATTGAATCAATTGTGATGTTATGATTCATCTTGTAAAGTGTTTCTGTCCCACTTGTGCCATGGTGCCTGGGTCTATGGTGTTTTGAAATTCTGCAGAGAACACTTAAACGAGAGAGAGTGAACAGGTGGAGACTATGGCTCCTCAGTCTGACTTTACTCTGAATAGCTCCGATTTTCATAAGTGGACCACTTTATTTCCACAGGGGAGATTGTCTTATAAAAATTTTCTAATAAAAGTAGTGTTTTTAAAGCCTGAAATTGATGTTAGCCCTAAATTGTACCAACTTTCCACAGATAATTCCCCCAAATAATACAGCATTATTTGACAGATTTGAAAACCTCTAATTTTAAGGATTGCAGTTAAAATATGTTACATGGGGCCTCCCCGGTGGCGCAGCGGTTGAGCGCTGCGCTGTGGAGCTGTCGGCAGCGGCGACGCGAGTTCGACGCCCGGCCGGGGAGAATCCCACATGGTGCGGCAGACCTCTCCTGCCTCGCCCGCTGCTCCCCTCAGCAGTGTGTTTCTGATCTGCCTGTTCTGCTCCCCACTCTGTCTCTGGTGAACCCTCTTGCCACCCCACACCTCTGGCCTGTACCCCAGCTTGTATGTATAAATAAATAAATCTTTAAAAAAAAAAAAATATGTTACATGTATACGCTTCTTTTCAACACTCATCAACAAAAATTCTGGTCTACATACAGATAAAGCAAAAATGCTTAATTTTACTTCCCATTTCTCCTTAAGCCAGATGTGTAATTTCATTCAAGCAAGTTAATTTCATTCCAAAACTTTCTTGCTCTGTACTTTATCTTGCCCTCCAAATTATCCACTTAAACCATCACCAATAATTTAAAATGGAAATTCTACCTCCTCCTAAGAATCGAATGTTATAACCCAACATGCTATGGTTTAGCAGTTTTCACCCTACTGTACATCTTTAGCATTTCAATCAAATGTTTACTTAGATCTTTCTGACGCAGTAATCACATTACCTTACATGAGAAACAGGATTTTGATGGGGCTTTCCTCCTCCATGATTAAAATAAGGCAATATCAAAAACTTCAAACTATTTGTGACGTTGGACTATTCATTTTATCAAAAAACTTCAAAAAAGATTAGCTCTATTAACTTCTAATGGAAGGAGGCATTCAACATGAAAATTCTTACACGTCAGAATGAGTAAAATGGGGCCTCCCCGGTGGCGCAGCGTTTAAGCGCTGCGCTGTGGAGCTGTCGGCAGCGGCGACGCGAGTTCGACTCCCGGCCGGGGAAAATCCCACATGGTGTGGCAGACCTCTCCTGCCTCGCCCGCTGCTCCCCTCAGCAGTGTATTTCTGATCTACCTGTTCTGCTCCCCACTCTGTCTCTGGTGAACCTTCTCGCCACCCCACACCTCTGGCCTGTACCCCAGCTTGTATGTATAAATAAAATAAAATCTTAAAAAAAATTTTTTTTAAAAAAAAAAGAATGAGTAAAATGATTGGAAAAATTCATGACAAAATCAGATTCCCTGTTACACTTAACTAATTACCCACATCCTGACCCTGGCTGTCTTTGTGCATTTAAATTCTCTGTAACGCTGCTGATCTGGGTTTGACATGCTATAAAGAATTAACTTTTTTTCTAATTTCAGCAGTCACGATTTCAATCACTCATTCATTCATTCATTCTACAAATACAATTTTGATTGAGTAACCTTTCCAAACCAGGTATAGTTTTGACTACAAGAAACTTTTGCAGAAAAAGAAAACAAAATTCCTTTGTGAGGGTTGGGTAACTCTCTTGTGTGGAATCAGACTCTGGGGCCAGACTTCCTGGAGGGAGCACAGTGCTGACTGTATAACCTCTAGCAAATTGTTTAACTACCAACACTTCTCTCTAGCTGTTAAAAAGGGAGAACATTCATTTGTACCTCATAATGTTTCAGAAGGATCAAATAATTTAGTATAGATATAAAACACTGAAGACCGTTGCTGACCCACACTAGGCGCTTGGTGGTTACTGTTATTAGTACTCTGATTTGAGTAAACACTAACTACTATATGGAGATAGAGTGCTGTGAAGAAAAATCAAGTAGGATAAGGAGCTAGAGAGTGACTGGAGGTGGTGGTAGGGTTGTGACACTTAGATGGATAGGTCAGGGAAAGTCTCTCTGAGCAGGGGACATTTGACTTGAGCTCTCCAAAGAAAGTTGTGATTATGTCAAATTAAAGGCAGAAACTAAAAGATTTAAATCTGCGTGTGTTGAACAGACTTCTGTTTCCCTTTCACAGGATTCTTTTCTTGATTGCTGTGATGCATGCATGGGATGTAATGATGGAGCAAAATGAAATAGGGATGTGCCATGGAGTCAAAATTAAAAATTCAAGTTAGCTCTTATATTCCCTCTAGCATTGCCCAATGGTTCTCTTTTCTCCACATCTTCACCAACACTTGTGTTGGTGTGAGGTATGAGGACTTTTTGGTTTCAATTTGCATTTCTCTTATGATTACTGACGTTGAATATCTTTTCACATGCCTGTTGGCCATCTGTGTATCGTCTTTGGAAAAATAGCTTTTCAGATCTACTGACCATTTTTTAATCAGATTGTTTGCTGTTGAGTTTTATGAGTTCTTTATATATTTTGGATATTAACCCCCTATTAGAGGTGTGATCTGCAAATATTTTCAGGGGGTGTAATTTTAATACCAAAACTTTGGGGTATTTTTAAAGTATATGTAGATAGGCAAACACCAGGGTAGACTTTGTTTTATTATCCTCACTTACCTTGGTCCCTCGATTCCCTTTCAGTCTTCTTATTCCATATAACACCCTTCTTTTTTTCCAGTAACACTATAGACACTCTGAAACATTCATCAACTCCTAAATCTCTGCTGACAACTTATTTCTTCTGGTCTGTCAATCCAAATACTTTATGAGTAGTCAGTAGTCTTCCTTTAAGGAATGGTATCATGCAGTTTAATTATAGGATGCAACAACAGAGAAGTCAAGAGAGTATGAAAGGAAAATGTGTCCATAAAAATCCTATCAAGTGGCATAGTGAAATAAGGAAATAAGTCCAGACTTACAGGCAGCAACACTTGGTATGTAGTTTCTAAAATAAGGAACATCCAGGTGTGGCAATAAAAATGTATTTGGGCAGTGAAAATGTTGAATGAAAAGCTGTAAATGATTAGCACAGTTATGGTCAAAAAATATTTTTAGCCTTTGTTTTTATAAACGTAATCCTGTCAATAAACAAATGCAGGGAAAAAAAATAAAGCTGTTAAGCAAAGTTTCCATCAGTCCTGAAATTACCCTTTAGCTCATCATGTCCATGACTATGAAGGTCTCTGTAGTTGGTCAATCTAGGTAATGACAATTTAATGACAATACTGCCTCCATACTAGTAAGGATATTTATATCAGGAGAATTTGGAACAACTAAGAAGATTCCTTTTGGGGGCCTTCCTGTTGGCACAAGGGGTTGAGTCTCAGCACTATGAAGCTATCCACAGCCACAGCAGCTTGAGTTTGATCCCAGGCCAGGGAGCTTCCCACATGGTACAGCAGACCTCTTCTGCCTCGCCTGCTGCTCCCCTCAGCAGTGTATTTCCGTTGATCTGCCTGCTCTTCTCCCCACTCTCTCTGGTGAATCCTCTCACCACCCTGCACCTCTGGCCTACATCCCAGTTCTTGTATACATAAATCAATAAAAAAGTAATCCTTAAAAAAAGAATATTTCTTTTGTTCGTGCTAAAATATGGTGAGAAAGAATGTGTGTATCTTACCATTTTAAAAGGCAAGCTCAGTGTTCTCTATTTTATGTTAGGTGAATAAGTCATTGTCCTGGAAGCTTTTTTATTTTTTAACAGTGGTTAGGTGTTTGCACTAACTTTTACATCCCTGTAATGAATAGAAATAAATAATATTGCAATAAGTCTTCTACTTTTGTTCTAAACATTTGAAAACACTATTGCTGCAAATAAATTTTTACTGGAAAGTGCAGTAGATGCTAAAACAATCAGGTCCTGTTAGTTTTTAGGAAACTGAAAAAAGAGTATAAATGAAGAATTATTTTTTAATGATACACATGTATTTAAAATTTATACCCATGTAAGTTTACTTGTTAATTAAATGACATAGGACCAGGTGGAACAAATTGGAATTTTCTTTCTTTCTAAAAACACGCCCTTGAAAGTTGAACAAGGAAGTATGCAGCAGTTTAATTCAGAATTCTTTCATTGTTTTATTGTTTTCCCCATTATTTCATAGTTGTGTTACTCACATTTAATTCAAATGCATTTTTCTTAAGTACTTGCTTTTATTGAGGCTTTCCAAATATTTCAACATAAATTTCATAGACACAACTCCATATCATCATTTAGAATCCTTTTACATAATATTTAATTAAAATTAGTAATTACAATGAATAGCACACAAAATTGAAAATAAATAATTTTTAACTAGCATGTCACTCAGCTGGTGGTAGTTCATGGTACAGGTGTTTTCTAGAGTTCATTGTTAAGTGCAAGGGGTTAATGTCTTGTGCACTACAATGATATAAATCACGAGGAAAAAGAGCACCTCAGTTACTGTCAACTCAGTTGTGTAGAGGTTGATTCAAATAGCCTCTAATGCAATGTTTTCTGACTCACTATAATATGTTTGCCTGTAATAATACAGTTTTTACAAAATTGCAAGTGTTTCCTCACTTTGATCATGAATTATTTGCAAATGTTTTCAATCACTTATTGAAAAAGTGGTAAAATAAAATAGCATTAATGAATCCTGAAACCTGTTAAGTTAGTTTCATAAAGCCAATTAAAGTTATTTTCTTTTACATTAGAGTGTTTAGAATGAAAGTTGTGGAGTCAGATGGGCTAGGGTCTTATTACAGCTGTACGATTTACTAACTGTGACCTTGAGATATTTACTCACATTTTCTATGCCATATTCTTCAATTGGAAACAAATGAAGATAAAATGTCAATGAGCTAATAGTACTGTGAGGATTAGTTGAGATAATGTATGCATGGCGCTTAGCATCACACTTAATGCATAGAAAATTCAATAAATGGTAACCGTTATTCCTGTTCTCATTATTGTTCTTACTTCTTTTGTTTGTTTCTAAAAGATGGCTGATTATTCCAGAATACATGTGAAACAAATCCTGAGATGGGAACTAGGAAAAGGAGATAATTTGGGAACATGGAATTAAAACATACTGTGAGGAACTGTTGCTATAGCTACTTATTGAAAATTGGAATATAATTGACCCTTGAACAAGGCTGGGATTAGGGGTGCCTACCCCCATACAGTCAAAAATTTGCCTGTAAGTTTTGACTTACCCCCAAATGTAGCTACTAATATCCTGCTGTTGACTGGAAGCCTTACTGATAACATAAAGCTGATCACAAATATTTTATCAAATAACATAGAGTTGATCCTGTATTTCTTTCTTTTTTTTTTATTACTGAGGAAAGCAAAATATTTTTTACAGTTGTAATTAAAGTTTTATGGGTACACTGATAAAATTATAAACTATGACTAACTGTATGAAAATAAATTCTTTAATAATTAGCTTTGAAAAAATAATGAAAAGTTCCAAATGAACAATGAGTGTTCAGAAATTTTCTATGAGTTTTATAAATAACATAATACATAAATAGCACAGCATAATACATATACTATAAGTGGTAAATATTTAATGAGTATTTGGATATAACATAATATGTATGGAGATATATATATATATATATAAATGTACATATGCTTAGATGTTTATATTTTAGGAAGTTTCTTTCTGTCCCATTCACATTGAGCCGAATTTCAGTCCTGAGCGAATCTAGGAATCCCCTCTTTGATCTACTCTTTCTCTAATTCTCCATGAACTTCCTACCTTCTGTGGATAACTCTAATGGTTTTCTCTTTAGTGATGTCAGGCACTTGTGACTCTGATAGTTCTGTTTCTGTCCTGGGAATCTGCTCAGATTCATCACTGATGGAGGCATTAAGTCCTTCAGGTTCCCCAAACATCCATTTATAAAAAGACCATTTGCTATTACTACTTCTTATGGTATAACTGTCCTTATCACTCTACCTCCTGGAATTATGGATAGAGGGAACAAAACAAATTTGTTGGATGAAAAGAAAATCCACTTCTAGTGTCTATCACAGTGGAGTAAATCAAACTCAGTCTTGTTCCAAGTTCTTTCAACTGCGTGAGTCTTTACAATTTTGATTGTCAACTAACAAAACTGAAAATGCGTCATTCAGATGACAATGTCTAAGGTCTAGAAATGCAAAATAACTCATGAAATATAAGTCTTGCCATTTTAGTTTGACTCTCTCAGATATTATAATTTATTAAAATTTGTAATAACAGCAGTCATTTAAGTTGAAAATAGCATAAGGCTTAAAGATTCCCTAGAAAGGAGGATGCACAAAGAGAATTACAGGAAAACTGAAATAAGATTGGTATCAGATACTTGGAAGTGAAAAACCTTAAAATCTTGATCATTTATCTTTAATCTGAGGGCAAAGCAGAAATGTTCTGTGCTGTTGCCGGTGTCTTTGTAGGATCTTAAAAATAAGGAACTCAAGATTACCAGCAAAGAGCTCTTTAATGGATCAGAGATATGCCCAGGCACTGATTAGATATCCACTGTCATATATATTTCATTGAAATTTGGCTTTTTAAAATTGCTCCTTTGATCACAAGGTGCTAAGTATTAAAATTTTTTTCTAGATTGAGTTTTTGTGGTTTTGTTGTGTTAGTATTCAATAGGCCAAAATAAAACTTAACACTAAATATCAAAACTGAAACTAGAATACTAGAGATTTATATCTTTGCTCTTTGAATACCTTATTCTAGAATTTGCAAAACTACAGAAAAGTTGAAAGAAGAGTACCATGCACATCTTCACATCCTTCTCTTCAGTTCACCGATCGGCACATATATTTGAGAAGGGATTAAGTTTATATAATATAGAATGACATTGTTTCCTAAAAGTACATCAACCACAGGTTTAAAATGAAATCCAATCAGTACACCAGCTCAGGCACTTTTTTGTGTTAGATTTGTAGTGCAGCTCCTCAGTATTTCCTGAGATTCCTGGGGTGTGTCACTTGTACACAAGATAAAGTTCTGTTGGCTGTCACCAGGCACCTGCTGTGGTCAACCTCACTTAGTGATGTTTTAGTCTACAGTGGACCACATAAACTATGGTGGCACCACAGGCTATGCAATTCACCCCAGACACAGAGTGGGCAGTACCACTAGGTTTGTGAGAGTAGACTGACGTATGCACAAGAAGACATCACCTAACAAGGTATTTCTCAGAGCATATCTCCATTCTTATGGGTCACATGTCTTCAAAATGTGCTTTGACATAGTGAATCAAAATAAGAAGCCACATAACTTAAGCATGAAGTTAGCAAAGAAAGATAGTTGCTGATGGTCAACCTGAGTGTAACCCTGAAAAATAAAAAGTTTATGATTTGGGTTGTTGGCGAAATCCAGACACAAAGAATCTCCTACCATTTTTAGCACATCTCATCGCGACTAAGAGAGGGAAAAAATAGGGGTTACAACTGGGGTAAGTTTTAGAATTTCTGTTCTTCATTTTAAAACTAGTAGTGTAATTAAGGATTTAGTCTACCCCAGTTTGCAATTGTGGTAGTTTGGGGTTTTCTAGAAATATGTATGAATGTTTTAAAGCTTGGGTTAAGTTTTTTCCCCCTCTGGACTGCATGAATGAACACACTAATTGTAAGAAGTGACCGATCTTTTCCTTCCAGTCTTCGTGGTTTCTAATGGGTTTAATGATGTCTAGTGCATCCATTTAAAACTTCTTTTGCTAGATTTAAAACAGACACATATTTTTAAATTTTATTGAGTGATTTCACGTTCTTGTCTAATTGTGTTTTCATTTTCAAAAGCAAAAATAACCAGGGGCTGTTTAAAAGTGAGCTAATTAAATCAACCTCGCTTTAAAGGTTTCTCAACATAACTACCTTAAGAAGATTAAACAATTAAATCAGGAAAATGTCTTTTTTCCCCCCAAACTGCCCTTAATTTTGACCCTTAGGCCCTGGGAGCTTAGAAAGTGGTGCTCTGTCCAACTTGAACATTATATGTTGTAATAATTTAACTATTTTCCCATTTTTTTATTTATTCAATATATATTGATAGTAATAGAACAGTAACTTTGTTCACACAGTAACTCAATGGATAAGGGATTCTGTGGGCTTATTCCTTATTATTAGGGAGGAGACAGTTCCAAAGATGCTGTCTAATGTTCTGATCTCTAAGAACTGTTCCTAATGCTAAAATTGGTTAGTTAAAATGAAACTAAAAATAGTGAATTCGCCCAACTTTAGGCATAATTGATGCATTCCAACTTGTTTTAGCCAATTGAAACTGGCTAGGAGGCATAGGTGTGATGAAATGTATACCCTGCTTAATTTTCTTTTCATTCTGTATTTTGGCGAATAGAGGGCAACATTCCACAAAGTCCCACAGTTTCATTCCTATTAACTCCATGTTCATCTCACTGGCTTCCCATTTCATTATTTCTGTCTTCCTTCTCTATATTAATTTTGCTTTTCTCTTATCTCTTCTCTAATGAAATATTCATACTGCTCCCCTTCCCTCCAAATAGACTGAAAAGTGTCCTTCAAATGAGAGCTGGGGGAAGAAATAATGGGCCACTGTTGTCTTAATTTTTATATTTAGTCCTCTACTAAAATTTCAGTTTCTCATTTATTTGTTTCTTCTTGTAGTTAGAGGACTTACATTCTTATAAAGAAAGTGTGCACTTAGTAGAAATTCCTTAAAGTATAGGTTGAATTTAATCTAATACAATATTTTTAGGATCTTTAGGGCAAGACAGTTTAGATATGCCTTACCAGCTGTAATGAGATGAGCTTGGAACCTGTAGGATATAAAAGAGTTTCACTTGATAGCTAATGTATGGGTGTATGGGTGATGTATTTGGCATAATACATTCTTGTTATATATATATGTTTTATATATATATATATATTTAGTTGTGATCTCTGGAAAACAGATGCCAAGTTGGTGAATGCCAAGTGAATAAATCCTTGATAATTAAGTATAGCTCATGATCATTAGAAATGCTCCTAGTACTTGAGATCCAGAAAGGGTAACAAGTGGGAGGGTAGAAGGGGAGATGGCAGGTTGGAGAATTTTTTTGCTTTAAGAACACTGGATGTAAATATCCCTCATATTTTGACTTTAAAATCTCATTAAATTTAATATTATTTTAACCTACACTTTGAGAAAATTGCCCTGCACCACTCTAGAATTATTTAAATTACTGTAATGGTTCTGTTATCTTCTTGGTGATATAAAGTATGTATGCAAATATTCTGACATTTATTTGCAAATATGTCACAATTTTATTTCCTACTGAGCCTACTCTAAATTAAGATTTCAAGTCATGTCATAGTATATTCACCATTACATCAGTTTGTGCAAGAGTTTAGAAATCTTTAATTCAAATTCTTTTGAACTGAAGTTTTTTAAGTTGATCTCAGTCAAAAGACAAGTTTGTAGTCAAAAGGTTCAGGGAAAATACTTCAACCCAGATGTGAGTACATGTGTAGGTATGATTTATTTTCCTTTAATAAAATTAAATCAATTATTTTTCTTAGTATACATTTAAAAACATATGCAAAGAGCACTTAACTTTTAAGGAAAACTTTCCATAAAGCATTCTCATGAAAAGCTTTACTGACCATTTGGAAACATTTATGGTTTTAAACAAACTGGTCAGGCAGAAATGGCCCTACCAGGCAGAAAATACTGCTCTGGAACAAAATTTTAAGTCTCTTCACAAAAAATACAGTTGTGGTTTAAATTCATGGGTGGCTTGTTTTGCTTCTGTTGCCAAGTATTTGGAACCAGTGGTCTATGGTGACTAGCAGCAATTCTCCAGGGACTCTTAAAAGCACATGACCCTCTAAATACCAATGCTGAGTTTTAAAGAGTTATGTGAAAAGTTGTCTGATCTGACCAGCTTTGTTCACTGCCATCCTATGCCTATAAAACAGAATGGTTAGATTCTGCAATGTTTCTGAAGAGATGGATGTATAATAAATTGTTCAGTTTATTTTGTGTGACTTAAATGGAAGCTTTGAGACTATTTTCTCAGAACAATTTTTATATTAGAGTTAGATACAAGACTAGGAACAGTTACTTTTTTAGTTCTAAATCATCTCCACAAAGTATTATCATACTTATTTGTTTATAGGAGAAAAAAGAAGACCAGAGAGAATGAACAATGCCTCCAAGATCACGCAGTTAGTAAATATTTAAGCCTAGGCTTGCTTTTGCCAAAGTTAGGATTTTTCCATTAAATCCCATGCCCTTATCCTCCAAATATGGTACTTACCAAAAAATCCGTTAAAGACATTTAGAAATAAAGCAGTTGCCGTTGGAGGCAGTAATGGATGAATGAACTTTTGACTTTTTTCTGCTTACTCAATGGTACATAAAATTATCTTAGCATTTCATCTCTAGCTTATCAAACAGAACATTTTGTTGTGTTTATTTTGAAACTTATGAAGGAGCCTTGTGAATTTCATTCCTCCTGGTTTTGAATACAGTAGAGTGTTTAAAATGATAGTATCTTGTATAATTCTATAATTCATCCATCCAAGAGCATTCTCCAAAACGTAACTCAATAAAAATATAGCTTTTTGACATTTTTGGTTTTTTCCAAACGGCTCCAGTTTTGCCGTCAGCATTGAATGTTTTGAGGAGAACTGCTTGAGGTGATAGAACCAAAAGTGAACACAGAGAAGATGTGATGTCAAACATTGTTAATGCAGCGTTCCATTGCACATATGTTAGTATCTGACAAGAGATGGTATTTTTAACATGTAGCACACTGATAGATAATGAGTTTATAGAGTTATTCCACCATTTCCTTTAGTTTTTGTCAAACTTGAGTGTGGTTAGCATCTTTCTTAATTCCTTTCTATTTTTTTAGAGGCACCATTTTTGCATTTGGATTGTTTGTCAATGTCCATGGCTCAGAGTCCTGTCCTGAGTGTTAAAACCAAGAAAGACTGAAAGGTCACAGGTTAGAGACCTGTGGAAAGTGCTAATTTCCCAGGAGTGTCTGGCCTTTGTAACATCTGATTAGACCTGTCACTTTCAGCAGAGCTGCTGTGAGCCTGGCGGGGGGTGCTAGGTATTGTAAATACTAGGAAGGCCTGGGGAAATGACCTCTGCTCATCTCAGTGTATCTTGGTCTCTTTGATCAGAGAAGAAACATTTTTTATTGTTCATTTCTGTAACTGGTCCTCACATCCTTCTTTCCCTGTTTGTAAACAAACTGATAAACTGTTCCTGTTCTTAATTAAACGGGGATGGAGGAGTGGAGGAGAGGGCAGTATCTATGAAGTAGGTCTAGAGTCAGCCTGTGGTCACCTACTTAAAAAACTTGGAGATTATTCCTAACCCCATGCAGCTTTCACTTTGTTTTACCTAAAATTCAAAAGAAAAAAATAGTTGGATGGATTTTTAAATAACCTTCTGTACAAGGATTTTCATAGCTTCTCCTGGAAGTCACTCAAAAGAGCTGGTCATTTGAAAAATAAAAGATACCAAGGAAGACCTGGATTTCCTCTGAGATAACGAGAAGAGACCTTATGCTATGCACATTTAATCTTTGTTTCTGAGTGAGGGTGAGCAAATCACCAACTGAAGCGTCTCCTTTACTCACAGAGGAAAGAACTAGCCAGTATAGTGTTAGTTACACTAGAGAACTGCGTGACCGTGGAGAGCAAGGATTCCTGTTTCAGAACTTAAATGGCTTTTGTTGGAGCCAAAATAATCTGGATCTTGCTTCAGACACTAGGAATGTCACCTCAACCTGTAACTCTGAGAACTGAACAAATGGTCTTTTTATTTTTTGCTTATTTTGCTCAAAAGGGGTGTTCACCTGAAATAAAGTGAGAAATTCATGGGCTATTTTTAGATCTGTCTCTTAAAACTGTCCTGTTGAAAAGACCTTTTTGAAGCTAGGTTCCCAAAAATTGCCCTGCAGATTGCCCTTTCTTATTTGTTTTCATTCCAGCTTTGGAGTATTAAGGGATTTGGGAAGTTAAGATAAGATCCCCAATCTTAATACGTCTCACTTTTATTCAAACAAAATGTAAAATCCAGGCAATGGTGTCCATTATACTGAAGCTCTCAAAATCACTGCTTAAGCTTTGTTGCTTAAAAGCCATAATGGTTGAGTGGTTAAATGTTGAACACACATGTAAACAACCATCAAGACAAGAATTTTCTTAATAACAATTTTGGTAAGAAATGTAAGGAGTAAATCTTCAACTGGAAAGTGTTTATATTTTCCCACTTCTTTAATATTCTTATTTCTATTTTGTTTCCCTAATAACTAACTGTATCATTGCTGCAACCTCCACAGAGGTTAAGTTTGGGGGCATATTCATCCATTGCTTTCTTTCACTCTTCCAACTAAATGGCTTCTATATTCTTTGCCCAAATACAGAATTGAATGGTATTTACTTAGAATTCATAGGGAAAAACCATCCTATGTTATAAAAATGTATTTGAAAATACGTAAATTATACCTCATACCAATGTCATAAGTGTTTTTCATTGGCCTGCTAAAAAATGAATTTTCTTTTCCAGTCAAGGAAAGACAGTGTTTGATATTACAATAATGATGGAAAAGGCTCCTGGGAATCTCTTTAAAACTGTTTTTCTTGGCCAAAGTATTTAATAAACACTACAAGATTTACTAAATAATTTATCATTTTAACAAAGTACTGAATTTTATATACTGAACTGCTTTGAATTTCTCACTTCTCTTTTACCTGCTTTTGTAATATCTACTTGTGCATTTTCCATATAAGTCTTCTCTTTCTTGGAACTGTCAAGTAATGAATAATGCTTTTAGCATTTACACTCATATGCAGTGATACAGGTTTTTTAACCATTTATTTCTTAATAAAACAAGAACAAGTCTGGAGAGAGCTTTGCCTGCTTGATTTCTTACATTTATATTGCTTGTTGCAGCTGATAGCTATTTGAAGTTGCATATGGTATTACAAAAGCAAAACCAGAGTTTTGTTTTAACTTCAAGTATTGATTAAGCTGTGGCAAACATCAGGCTATCCTAGAAGGTGGAGAGGCTAAACACAATGCACTTATTCTACTATCAGAATTATTTTCATAGAATCAAGCAGTGACAATTGATTTAACATTTGTTATTGCTCCTTGGAGAAAAGGTATGATTTTTTAGAACTTTTATAAGTTCTACATAAAACAAACACATCTACTAGATCTATTAGCGAATTAATATTCCTAAAAATCATGGATAATTACTAGCATTGAAACTTTGTTTAATTTTGTTTGGTAAGAAAGATTTATTTTATAACATATGCATTATTTTTTAGAAAGTAATTGCACAAAAATCATATGACCAATAAAGAAATTCCTGTGGGTTGGTAGTCTCAGGCAGATGATGTGAGTTAGGGGTGCACATAATTATGGTCTTTTTGAGGTTCTGATTTTATTTTTAGTTTGCACTTATTCTCTTTTGTAAGCAGTAGATAACTAAGGTAGAAAAGTTTATTTCACAGGAATAGCATATTCACAAATACCCCCAAAAGTTTTTGTTAAGCATTTATTTTAGCATAAGCCAGCATTGCGTGAGGATGGAATTAATTTTGCTTTAGGTCATTATTATTATAAGCCATTACTATAGGTACATGCACAAAAATGACTGAAATTACTGCACACAGCAAGGAATTTGCACAAAGTTCAATCACATTGGACATTTAATAAGGAAAATATTATTTGGTAATGTGAACAAAGAGAGTTTAGTATTTCTTGTGACAAAGACATTAACATTTTTAAAGAAAAGGGATCTGTTGACTTTCTGTGTTTATGGTTTCAATTTAGAAAAGACTATTTGGAAATTATCCACTCCAAGTTTATTTATTCACTTTATTTTCTCAAAGTCCCTTCTACTGGAAAACATGTAAGGGTTACTCTTCTTGAAAGAGTTATAGGGACTATGTGTGTCCTCTCCTTGTTTCAGTTCATGATCCTCAGCTGTTTTTCCCATGATGAAGTGGAAAATAAAGAATTAATTTGTGCTGTTTTGCAAAAGCCAGACCTTGGGTATATTCATTTGGAAAGATAGGAACTTTCTGTGAAATGACTATGTTATTGCCTTAGGAAATGTGCAGAATGTATTCAGTTATGGTGTTTATATGAAACTCTTTCTGATACTTCAATGAATAAAAGAGTTTTTGGCTTATGGTATTCATTATGAGTGGATCGATAAGTGTTTAGGGCAAAGCACACAGTGGTTAATTTATGCATTGACCATTTGTTTTAACTATCTGAAAAAACAGGGATGAATCTTTTTGAGGAAATTTTTATGATACTAAATAATAGCTAGATACCAAAAAATACATTTAAGTCTGTACTGGAGTGGACAGTAAAAGAAAAATGCAAGATAAGAAGTAGATCTTTCCTTTACTAATTTGTATTTTCTTTAAAAAGTCTGAAGAAAGACAAATATAGTTTTCATGGCATCTATGTTTTATGTTTATAAACTTGCTGTTTATAAAACTATAGTCTCTTACCATTCATAGGAAAGCATCACCTTTTTAGTACCTTACTTTTGATTTATACAGGTAAGGTGTGGATTATTTTCTTTATTTTAGTGATGGGAAAACTGAGGCTCAGATTAAATGACCTATCCCTGATAACATTACTAACACGTGGTCTTGCTACGATATATGACAACCACAACTTTCGTTTCTTACATACCTGTGACTCCTTTATGTAGTCAGATTCCAGTAATGTCTTAATCAAGATTATAAGAAATAGTGCACTCAAAGATTTTAAAAAAAAATTAAGACATTAACATCGATGCTATGAGATCTTTGTAAGAATTCAGGACAGGTTAAATCTGCAGCCTGTTGGAAGCGCTCCAGAGAGTTCTGTCTCCCACCTCTTTCCCTCATCCATCTGCACCTTGCAGTGTTACCAACTCCTCCGACTCATCTTACAGTGCAAGATGACAGCCAGAACTCCTGTTGCTGTATATTAGACAGTCTTTGCAAGGCTCTCATTGACGCGGCTTGTATTTTGGAGCTAGGACATCCAGTTCAAGATCTCAGGGCTAGAGTTCAATGGGCTTTCTCATTCCTGGTCCAATCAGGTCTAACAGCATAGAAAATCTCAGACACGCTACCCGTTCATTCAGAGGGGCGCAGATGCACATTCTGGTAGATGTAGTCAAATACAAAATTTCTGTTTTCATGGGATTTAGAAATCTCATTTGTTCTTAGCTATTCCATAATTATGAAAAGCATGAAGAATTGACTAAATTTTGAAAGCTCACACGAGACACTGTAGTCTTGATGACTCAGTAGATGCTTTACATTTAGTGGTTGGTAAAATATTTTTGTGTTTCTGGATGTTAAATTAATGCTTTTAAAACATTTTTTAAAAACCATTCTCCATTGGCAAGACATTGGAGGTTGCATTCTCTCTGGTTAGTAGAGTCCTCTGATAGTCATGTCCTAAAGGAAAAGTAAGAGCACATTAGAACAATTTTTTTTTTTTGGCCTGGAAAATGGTGAATGCAACCATACAGATTAAAACCTCCCCATAGATTATTTTATTTTAATTAATTTTAGGCATTATAATCGTTTTTATTTTCAGTTGTCTGGATTAAGAAAAAGGAATTCATGATATTATAAAAAGAAACTTAGTTGATGAAGCCCTAGGGATGTTTTGGCATAATAAAGTAGAAATTCAAAACTTTAGCCTACTCTTAGATATATTCCTACTTGAATTTTAACCATCATGAAGTTTGTTAACCCTCTTTCACCATATTGTAGCAATATATTAATTTGTTTTTAGAGTTTGTGTTGATAGCTTTGAGTTCCAAAAGGCATCGAAACATCAGTATTACTAAAACCTGAAGAAGTAAAAGAACCACTGTAAGATACACAGGTTTGTGTAGTCAATGGTATATATTTTGTTCCAGTCTTTTTCTTTTATACAAAAATTTTTTGCAAGAAGCAGGTTAGCTGTACTCAGAAGGTGTTTTAACTTGAGTCTGTTTTCATTCTTTATTCATTTATTAACAAATAACCTTGAGTTAAAATTACATTTTTAATGACTACAGCTATTGTTTGGCCATGTTGCTACTACAACAAATTAATTTTTATATTCTCAATTATAAAACAGTACAGAAAAGTTTTATTTTCCTTCTTGACCCCTTTAGGTAATACACTACTTATAAAGTAAAGGCATTATGTTGTACTTCAAATTTGAGACAATAAATGAAGGCATTTTATCCTGCCTTCAGCCTGGGAAGGTTTCAAGACATTGTAGAAAAATTTATCTCCAAATTAAGTAATCATATGTCAGGGAACTGATTACACCATGCTAGATTTTTATGGTGCGTAACTTTATAGTTCACTTAGATTTTTTGTCAATCATCTGCTTCTCACTCAAATAGTGGATTGAGATAATCTTAAATATGGATTTTATATAGTATGATTGGTAATATGCATAGATTCTTTGAAAAGAAATATGCTAGAACCTAATAAAATGAAAATCATGAAACTATTATCAGAGTGATCATATCTTCAGCTAGTGCTCCTTCTTTAGAAATGCAAGGTATTTATTATGCATAACATGAAAAAAGGAAACAGAGTAACACAATATAGTGGCACAGACCTGCAGTAACAAGTAATATCCTAAGAAGTAGATAGAACTATGAACTCCCTTCATTCTCCCTCTCTCCTACCCCTCCCTCCCTCCCTCCCTCCCTTCTTCCTTTCTTCTCCCTCTTGCATATCTGAAATGTACTTCTTACACTCTTACACTGGATTAATAGTTCCACTGAACAGTGAATCCTAGATCAAAAACTATTGTGTTTCAGAATTTTCTTTATTTTCAAGTTTCTATTGCTGTATTAGGAAGCCTCTGACTTCTAATCTCTTGTTTGTGACCTGAACTTTTTTCTTTTTGGAAAGTTTTAGGATGCTCCTGTTATTTTTACAGTATCCTGTCATTTAACAATAATGCGGCTTTGATTAGGTTCCACCCCCCCCCCTTCCTGTTTTGTTAGGCCTTTGGTGGGCCCATTAAAGCTGGAAATGTTTATCCTTTGCTTTCTTACTATTTTACTCAGTAATTTTCTCCTCAATCTTTCATAAATTCCTATCATTCATATATTCACACTCAGGTAGTTTCTCTAAATCTCCTACCTCTTCTTCCTCTCTGTCCATCTCATCTCCATTTCCCTGGAAAATTTGTGATATCCTTAAATAAATCTTCTAAACCTTCTATTGATATTTTTCATAAATAGTATACCTTTATAATATCTAAGAGCTCCTATTTATTATTTGAGTATTAATTTAAATAAGATCTGGCTTATTTGTTTTATATCTACATCTGTTCAGTCATTCAAAAGACATATTTGAGCAGCTGAGTGCCAAGAACCATTTCAGGTATGGATAAAATAAGAGAGATACATTTACCTATGTTCTTGGAATTTACGTTCAGAAAGGGAGCCAGAAAATAGATGAACTAAATTATTAAAACGTGTAATACATTAGGTAATCGTAGGTCCTTACAAGGAAAGCAAGTTCGAAAGGGGCATGTGCACATGGGCAGGATGGGGTGAGGGAGGGGAGAGGAGGGTCACTGGGAAGGATTGCCTTGTGGGAAGAGTGGCAAAGAAGGCAAGCAACGTAGAGAAGTGACTTGGCATCAAGAACTGTAAGAAGGGGGTAACAAGTCAGTCAAATATTTGCCAAAGATTTTTGGTCTAAAGGGAAAATGAGAGCTAGGAATGTTCAAGTAAAAGCAAGAATTTTTAGTGAAGGAAATGGATGGATGAGGAGAAGGTTTGCAGAGGGTGAGATTTGAGTTGCCTGTCCTGACAGACCACTCATGTAAATCTGGCGGAAACGGGCTTTTTAAATTTTCAGTGTAAGAGAAAGTCATTTGAGCATTTTCAACAAGGAATTGTTTTTTTTTTTTTAAAGATTTATTTTTTTATTTATACATACAAGTTGGGGTACAGGCCAGAGGCGTGGGGCGGTGAGAGGGTTCACCAGAGACAGAGCGGGGAGCAGAACAGGCAGATCAGAAATACACTGCTGAGGGGAGCCAGCGGGCAAGGCAGGAGAGGTCTGCTGCGCCATATGGGATTCTCCCCTGCCGGGCGTCGAACTCACGTCACCGTCACCTTTGCCAACAGCTCCACAGCGCAGCGCTTAACCGCTGCGCCACTGGGGAGGCCCTCGACAAGGAATTGTTATAGTTTGTTTTTAAGGAATCATTCTAATGATATGTAGAAAACAGATTATTAACAAAAATGATAATAGTAATGACTGATATTTGTATATTGCTCACAGTTTATCACACAGTTCAAATTACTTTATGTACTTTATGTTGTTACTCCTCTGAGTTAGTATGAACAATCCTATGAATTCAATACCATTATTTTCCTGATGTTATAAGTAAGGAAACTGAGGTACAGAGACATTTCAATAATTTGTCCAAAGTAATACAGCAGGTAGCTGGCTAATCTGGCGTATAAATCCTTGAGTGCACTGACATGCGTTATTAGCCCAGAGCTCTCTTGTAGGGGAGACAGAGTTCAAAACATCAGTTTCCAGTTGTCCCCTTGAGTGGGGTTGACAGCCTGGACCAGGGCAGTCATGATAGTTTTAGAGATGTTGCTGAATGTGAGAACAGCTGAAGGTAAAGTTTCAGGATTTGCTGATAGATCTGTGGGAAAGAGTGGAAGTGAGGGAAGACTCCCCAAGTGTTTTACTATAATTATTAAATAAATGAGGTTCGTTCACTGGAATAGACACTACTATAAGGGCAGACTTTGAGGTGAAAATGTAGTTTTCAACTTTGAATACATTGCATTTGAGATGTCTATTAAGCATTCCAGTGGAAGTAGACATGGAAAGTGGATATTGTTGAATTTTGGAATTTAAAATAGATCAGGATGGGGATACTGATTTTTTTACCATTAACATAAGTTTGGTATTTAAAGCTAATGGATGGAATGAATTCATATAGAGCAAATGGCAAAGATATTTAAGTACTGAACCCTAGGTCATTGCAGCATGTAAAAATCAGAGTATTCAGAAAATAAGCCAGTAAAATTAAAATAGAAAACAAAAGAAAAAGGGAATGATAACATACCGTTTAGATTTATAGTAATGGATAGTGAGCCACAAAAGACATTTGGAATTTTGTAAAATACATTTCAATTTATCATTAAAACACAACTTTTCAAAAACCAGTTCTTTCTGCCAAAATTTGGTTAATTTGAAACATTTGCATTGTCATACCCATATTTAACCAAGTTACCTTTTAGTCACTTGTGTATCCTTAATCCACAATTATCAGAAAATTTAAAGGATCTTCCAGTAGCCAAAATGCTCAGTGTTCATATTACCAGGAATTCTCATGACAAGTGAAATTTACTATATGGCCTTTGCTAGGAAAGTTTATGTTATATTCACTTAATAAATCTTTTAAGTAATAAATCTAAGTATGTCATCTCCCCCAACCTGGGGACTTTCAGTGAACTTCTATTACAATTAGAATAAAATTTGATTCTTTTCTGTGATTTATAAATGCTTGTATAATCTCGGTCTAACCTCTTAGACTTTATTTCCCCAATATCTTCATTTCCTTTCGTGTGATCTGTCACCCTAGCAGTGTTCCTGGAGGACTTATTTCTTCCATTTCAACCAAGTTCACGTTTAACTTGGTCTCTGCAATTCCTTTAGAATGTTCTCCTACCTGAATGACACCTTGAGGTAGACAGCTCTCAATGGCCTCCAAGGATCCCTCCCTCCTGATATCTGTAATATATATGTCCAGTCTGATCCCCTCCTCTTGAGCATGGGCTAAGCCCACCAACTCATTTCCAGGGAATAGAACATGGCAAAATGTGCGAGAAGTCAATTTCAAGAGTAGAATATAGTGGATTCTGTTCTGGTTTCTTCCTATTTCTCACTTTCAAGCCCTCCCATCCTTCACTATAGAGAAAGTCAACTATTCTATTGTGAGTAGTCCCTTGGAGAAGCCCATGTGGCAGAGGACTGATGTCTCCAGCCATTAGCCAGCAAGGAATAGGGGTCTGTGAGGAGCCTGAAAAGGGGTCCTCTTCCAGTTGAGCCTGAAGGCAGATGTATTCCTCTTCTGTCCCCCCACATATCTTGATTGCATTCTGTCTAGAGACCTCTAGCCTGTGGGCCCAGTTAAGCCACAACTAAATTCTTGACCCACAAAAACTGTAAGATAATAAATGTTTGCTTTTTAACTAATTATATTTTGAGGTAACTTCTTCTGTGGCCATGAAGAACTAATACACTTGTTCTTTTCACTCAGACCCTAAGATGGGGTTAGCAATCTTTTTCTCTAAAGGTCCATAGGGTAAATATTTTAGACTTTGTGGGTTATATGATCTCTGTCACAACTACCAAAATCTACCACTGTAGGGGTAAATCAGCCAAAGAAATGAATGGACATAGCTGTATTCTAAGCAAATTCTATTTAAAAAAAAAAAAAACAAAAAAAAACCTCATGCAGGTCATTATTTGCCAAGTCCTACCATAAGAGGCCATTCTAGACCTAATGTGATTCCCTCCATGCTAAAGTCACTGTCGGGGCCTCCCCGGTGGCACAGCGGTTGAGCGCTGCGCTGTGGAGCTGTCGGCGGAGAGCGATGCCTGTTCGACGCCCAGCCAGGGAGAATCCCACATGGTGCGGCAGACCTCTCCTGCCTCGCCCGCTGCTCCCCTCAGCAGTGTGTTTCTGATCTGCCTGTTCTGCTCCCCACTCTGTCTCTGGTGAACCCGCCCCGCGCCTCTGGCCTGTACCCCAGCTTGTATACATAAATAAATAAAATTCTTAAAAAAAATAAATAAAGTCACTGTCATTTTAGCTTATTAGAGTTATTACTTGATTATCCTTCTGATTAGAATAGAAGCTTCCTGAGGGTGTTTTACATGGAGACACTGGGAGTAGACAAAACAGTGACGAGTAGGTGCAACAGTACATACTGAGTCATGGATTGATTTGGGTGAAATTGGAGGGAGTATTCCCAGATGAGGAAGTGTGCAGGCACCATGGCCACAGATGAAGACCTATGAAAAAGGAACACTGAGACACGCTGTATGTCCAGATAGGTATTGTCTGTCCCGCAAATGCTCTATGCGTCTTCAAAGGGCAGAACTATAAAAAATTACAGTCTGTTAACTTCTCTAAAATTTTCCCTCACCTCCCATATATTATTCACTTTTACTTCCTTTTTTCTACCTTATTACTTATCTACATCAAATGTTAAACATGTAATTTTGAAGTAATTTTTTTTTTAACGATCTTAGCTCCCCAACTAGAGTCAAAATCACTTGATGGCATGCCAGAGCCCATCATCACTGTCATTTTTCAGTAAATATTTGTCAAGTGGGTTCACAATAAATCAGTGCTGGAGAAAAGGAAATGGCAGGAGGGTCAATTAGAAAAAGAGCTTTTGTTCACTCCTAAGGCACACTTTGCTACATGTGGAGATGGTCAGCATTTAGCTGTCCTGCCTCTGCAGTGTCCTCTCAGATATTTTGTCTAGATAATTGCCATGATTATACTGATAAAATTAATTAAGGCTTACAAGACTTTATTGTATGTTTGCTTGTCATATATGTAGGTAGCAAGGCCAGTATTCCTTTTTCATTTTGCCGTGTAACTACTATATTTGATGGCACAGCATACACAGACGGTTTCCATCTTTTGTCTGGAATAACATTGTCATTTTCTGTAACATTTCAAAATATTATAATACGTAACAAAATAATTGAACAGCTGTACTTGGACGGAACCCTGCATTTTACAATGTGTAATAAATGCATCATATATTATTTCCAAAGTTGTGACTGCACAGAATACTTACTGAAATTTATTCATAAGCATGAGTCAGTAAGATAAGAATGAGTTGAATTTGGCTTTCCAGCTATGGAATAATGTATTGGATTATGCCTTATGGGGATGGGACACATACTTTTATCCAGATAATCATATGTCTGGCTCTACAAATAATGTATGTTTGTTCTTTCAGCTTAGCAAATTACAACATGGTGTTTGGGGGCAATGTATGGTTTGGATGCTGATGTAACTGGCAGTCGATCTTAATCTCTACTGCTTTTGATTATATGTAATTTATTTTAATTGCAGAGAAGCACAGATTTCAAATTTAACTTTGGTATTGCTTTCAACAAAACATAATAGAGAGAAATCATACTACAATTGGTTTTTACTGCTATAGTTTGGTCTACGATAAGCTGTTTAATCATTAACATTCTGGTTTTAAATAAATTGGAAAGGAATAAAAAAGTTATGATGCCCTATGTTAAACTTCAAAATCAACTTTGTATGTCTAAATTTTGTATTTTCTACATTTACTGTAGAAATAATTTTTGAAAAACAGGAAAAGCTTTGCAAACTATGAAATCATTCACAATTATAATGGTCAGAGATAGCCAGTTTTTATTTTGGCATTTGCTCTTCTAATATTACATACACACACACATACATATTTCTATAGAAAAAAAATGAAAAAGTCAAACTGACAATGTTTTCACTATTAAAATTTATTATTCTCTGTGTGTTTAAACAAACATTAATATGAATAAAATTATACATTGATTTGTTTTTGTATTCTAATGAAATGTAAACTCCATTGGTGCAGGGATTTTTTTGTTGTTGTTGTTAACTCTTTCATCCCTGTTGCCTAAATCAGTGCCTGGCACACATTTGCTCAATGGGCTAATTAATAATTAAAATGTTTATATTATAACATGTTATAAGCAGATTCCATTTTCAGTTTTCTCATAAAATATTTTAATGGCAGTACGAGTGTACTGTAATTCACTTTAGCCCATCTTTATTTGATGAGCACAGTTCTTTCTAATAATTTATATATTTTTAAAAAGATTTGTTTATTTATGCATCCAAGAACTGGGGTGCAGGCCAGAGGTGTGGGGCAGTAAGAGGATTCACCAGAGATAGAGCGGGGAGCAGAACAGGCAGATCAACCAAAGTACACTACTGAGGGGAGCAGCAGGCAAGGCAGGAGAGGTCTGCTGAGCCATGTGGGAAGCTCCCTGGCCGGGGATCGAACTCATGCTGCAGTGGCTGCAGATATCTTCATAGCTGAGACTTAATCCATTGCGCCACCAGGGAGGCCCTCTAATAATTTATATTTTAAAAAATAACTTATCTTTGCATATTCTGGTTATTTTATTACCTCTTTTCTCCCTCTGATTTCATTGCGTAGACCAGAACTTCCAGAGTAATATTCTGCCACAGTGATTGCAATAAAAATCCTTATATCAATCATGAACTAAATGGAATTTGTCTGAAGTCTTACAAACTCAGTGTTCACTTTTGACTTTCTATTGGTGCTTTATTGTTTTGAAGTATCTATTTTTACTTCACTAAGAAATGTTTTAAAGTAAGTATGAAGTATGATATTCTATCAAATCTCATTTGTCATTTTGTCTAAACTTGATGTAAATTATCAAATTTTCTTAAAGTTAAACAATTTTTAACCTTCAAAAGAAGCTTATTTAGCCATCAAATATATTTTGCATACTGTTGGACTGACTTAGCTGGCATTTTTATTTGAATTTTTGTATGTTTAGTTTTAAGCAAGTTTTGTACTTAATTTTTCTTTCACAGAATGATCTTTGTCAGTTTTTGATTAAAGAACATGGGCTAAGTTCATTGAGATTTATTTAAATACTTTCTGTGCTCTGAAATGGCTCATTACATGAATATTATATGTTTCCTCATAGCCTGAAAGAAATCACTCTTAAAACTCTCAAAAATTATGTCTTTTTAAAGGATTAAAAATGTGTTCCCTTTATTCCATGACAATCCTTTTACTATGAGGGTAATCTTACATAGTACAACATTTAGCAAATTCTTTAAAGTACAGTTTTACAAAATTGCACAGATTTTTAAAAAAGTTTTATTTATTTATGTATATGTGCTGGGGTGTAGATCAGAGTGTGGGGTAGTGAGAGGATTCACCTGAGACAGAGTGGGAAGCAGAACAGCAGATCAACTGAAGTACACTGCTGAGGGGAGCAGCAGGTGATGCAGGAGAGGTCTGCTGTGCCATGTGAGAATCTCCCTGGCCAGGGATCGAACTCATGCTGCAGTGGCTCTGGATAGCTTCATAGTGCTGCACTTAACCCTTTGGGCCACCAGGGAGGCCCCCCCTTTTTTTTAAGGACAATGAACCTTTAATCTGCTCCTCAACAATGTGAATGTCTAAAAGTAGACTAGGGCATCTAATATTCCTTGAACTCACTTAATCTGGAAAACCCCCTTCCAGTTTTTATAGAACACTTTTAACATTTCACAAAACAATTTCCCCCAGAACACTGAGAAAAACTGACAGAGTTGCTTAGAATGTAACAGTGTAGCCTTGCAATCAACATTGGCTGTGGGTACCTGAGCCTAGACAAGCTATTAATCTCCCTAAATCTTGGTGTTCTTAGCTATAAAATGGTGATAATAAGAATATGTAACTCATACAATTATAAAAAGAATTGAGATTAAATATGTGAATTGTCTAAATTTAGGTATTCCAATATAGTTTTATTAAAAACATCAGTTAAGTGAGTTACTAATTAATTATACTTTTTAAGAAAATTATCTTATTTTAGATTTTTACAAGTATTTTCATAAGGCAGAATGAAGTATCTCATAATTATTTATTCCTCAAATAGATTATTTTCCTTTATCACGTTTGTGGTTATGCTAATTACTAATCAAATCATTCTTATAAAGACTTTTAAAATTTTCATTATTTTACATATTCCAAATTCTTTGTTTCTGCTCTGATACATATTTTTATTTCCTTTTCCTATGTTCTCAAAAATTGGAGCCTTCCATCCAACAGTATACTGTTCCTAAGTCTCAAATTTGACTTGAAGACTGTCTTCTTGCAAACCAGACTCCGTGCAAAATGTTCAATTACTAGCAGGGAAAATGATACATTTTCTTCTCCTTTTTACTCTTTATTCATATAGAAATGTAAATTATACAAATGTTTAATTCAGGATGTTTAATATCATCAGTGAGATGAAATTATCTAAATATAGGTTATAATCAGTGACATGTTTTGGTTTTCATAGATAAGGTAAGGAAATTAAAGCACCTTTACTTCTTCATATCTTTCATGTCCTTAAAAAAAAGTGGCCCTTAAACAGTAATGTTGAGATTTATATTCAGCATTATGCCTGTATCTGTAAAAATCCTTCCTTGTTATTTCTGTATGAGATGTGTGCTTTCTCCAGCTATTTCATACCATGTCCTCTCATTACACCGGTCAACAGTGAGATCATAATTAACTTAAAAAGGCCCTAATCTGTAGTATTTTGAGTGCTGAACAAGAATATAACCCTGAAAATTTTTTAGTAGCTCTCGTTTTGAAGATATTTCATATAATTCATTTTATATGTTTCACCGTGTAAATTTATCCAGTAGGACTGCAACAACATCCTAAATCCGCCTAGAATGATGTAATATTGCAACGCATTGCATAATACCATCATGCACACATCATCCAGAGTTGATTGCATCATTTTCTGATGCAATGCAATACTACTGCCAGGCAGCTGCTAAAGTAAGCTGATGTCACCAGTGCACTCTATAAAGCCCTGTTGGAAAGGTTGAGCATTGAAAAGATTTCAGACTTTGTGCAAGACAGTCTAAGCTACTGTTCCATAGAACTGTTATTATTTTATCCATTTAGGCACAATACAGAATAGTCATGCCTCAAAAGTATGTTAATAGCATGGACAATTTGTGCTCTATTTGTGGGCAAGTGACATTTGCCAACCAGAAGAAAAGTGTCACTTCTCAAGTGAAGAAGGCTTATCATCTTTACTTCGGATGCAAGGTTGGTGACCAGGACAAGCCTTGGGCCCTGCATATATGCTGTGCTACATATACAGCACAGCTTTCACAGTGGTTCAGTGGCAAAAGACCTTCAGTGCCGTTTGCAGTCCCCATGGTGTGGAGAGAGTCAAGCAACCACATAAAAGAATGTTATTTCTGCTTGTTCCTCCTCTTTCCGGTGGAATAACAAAGCAAAAGAAGTTGAGAATAGTCTACCCAGGGCCTCCCTGGTGGCGCAGCGGTTGACCACTGCGCTGTGGAGCTGTCGGCAGCGACGCCCGGCCGGGGAGAATCCCACGTGGTGCGGCAGACCTCTCCTGCCTCGCCCGCTGCTCCCCTCAGCAGTGTATTTCTGATCTGCCTGTTCTGCTCCCCACTCTATCTCTGGTGACCCCTCTCGCCGCCCCACGCCTCTGGCCTGTACCCCAGCTTGTATGTATAAATAAATTAAAAAAAAAAAAAAAAGAATAGTCTACCCAAACATTCCGTCTGCATTGAGATGACAGGTTCAACAACTCCCTGCAGGGTGATGCGAAACAAGCATGGAATGCTTTTAGCCTAGTGTCTACAAACTTTCTGGGGAATGTTAGGGCAGAAAACTACAAAGAACTAGTAGAAGACATGCTGATGCAGTATCAGAAACTTGGCTGCAATATGTCTCTAAAGATCCACTTCCTTCATTCCCATCTGGATTTCTTCCCTGAAAACTGTAGTGTGGTTAGTGATGAACATGGCGAATGTTTTCATCAAGACATCGCATCAATGGAACAAAGATACCAGGGAAATGGCCCACTACAATGCTGGCTGACTACTGCTGGACACTCCCCAGGGATGCTCCTGAACAGCTGTACAAGCGAAGAAATCTACGAAGTAGTCTATGACTTGATTTTTACAGGTATTAACTAGAGGCCTATTACTATTGGCATGCATGCATTTTGTGATGTAAACATCAATTTATTGCAGATTACAAAAAAACTAGAGCCAGAATTAGAATTTGACTGTCATATTCATGTTGAGCACATACAAATTGAAATGACTAATTTTATTTCAGTAACATGACTTTTGTAAAAATTTGTTGACCAGTGATTGGCATGCACTTTGTGATGCAAACATCAATTTATTGCAGAGTACAAAAAAAATTAGAGTCAAAATTAGAATTTGACTGTCATATTCGTATTGAGCACTTACAAATTGATAGGAAATGACTAATTTTATTTCAGCGATATGACTTCTGTAAAAATTTGTTGACCAGTGTTATTGAGGACAATTATTCTAACACTGTATTTTTAGGTAATCTAAAGTAGTCTGCATTTACTATTTTTGAAAGGAAAATGCCTTATTCCTTTGCACAGAGCTGAATTTTGCTGTTGAATATTTTCTGTAGAAATTTTTACATGTAGGGCCTCCCTAGTGGCACAGCGGTTAAGCACTGTGCTGTGGAGCTGTGGACAGTGGTGATGGGAGTTCGACGCCTGGCCGGGTCGATTCTCACATGGCGCGGCAGACCTCTCCTGCCTCGCCGGCTGCTCCCCTCAGCAGTGTATTTCCATCGATCTGCCTGTTCTGCTCCCCATTCTATCTCTGGTGAACCCTCTCGCCTCCCCATGCCTCTGGCCTGTACCCAAGCTTGTATGCATAAATAAATAAACCTTTAAAAAAAAAAAGAACTTTTACATGTATGTGAGGACAGATTTGGTAGCTTAAGTTTTTTTTTTTTTTTTTTTAATCGAGGAAACATTGGTTTACAGCATAGTTCATGATTCAGTGGAATAGCTGTGCACCTCCTCAGCTGTGCGTTACCATGGCACTCTCAGCACCAGAGCGCCCATATCACTTTACCCCATAACATGGGACCTCTTCTCTACCCGCCCCCTCTAGTAGTCTCAGTTTTGCAGCCATATTTCTAGGCTTGTTTTGGGTTAGTTTTGTCAGTTCTTTTGTTTTGTTTCTCTATATTCCACATATGAGTGGAATCATCTAGTATTTTTCTTTATCCTTCTGGCTTATTTCACTTAGCGTAATTCCCTTCAGTTCCAGCCATGTTGTCCTAAAGCTCAGTAGCCCTAAAGCCATCATGTACATAGACCACATCTTTTTTAATCCACTCATCTGTAATTGGTCACTTAGGTTGTTTCCATAACTTGAATATTATAAATGGTGCATAGAAATCTATATCTCCTGTCAAATTAGTGTTTTTGCATTCTTATTTTTTAACTGAGTCTACTTATTTTATAACATTTATTGTTTCTATCATAAGATTGTATTTGCTTTTTTTGATAATTTGGGGATGATATTTATAGAACTTGTACTTTATTGTTATTATCTTTTGTTGTATTTATTTTTTAATTTAGGTAACACTGGTTTACACAACTGAGTATGTCTTAGTACAAGTTCATACTTCTTTAAATATATGTTAGGACCCACATTACTTTAGTCATTGCCAGTATTATTCCTTTAAAGTTAGACTCAGTAGTCCTGGAATTTTTATCAGTGGCAAATATTTTGATCTTATTTCTAGATTTGTCTGTTTTATTCTCTATAATTCCTATCACAGACTGGTTATGAAGCATATATTAAATATATGTTGAATATGAAAATCAGTGAAAATTTTCTGTGTAAATGATCTATTAAAGTTCTGTTTTTTCCTGGGCCTCCCTGGTGGCGCAGTGGTTAAGCGCTGCGCTCTGGAGCTGTCGGCAGCGGCAACGCGAGTTCGACGCCCGGCCAGGGAGATTCCCACATGGCGTGGCAGACCTCTCCTGCCTCGCCCGCTGCTCCCCTCAGCAGTGTATTTCCGTCGATCTGCCTGTTCTGCTCCCCACTCTGTCTCTGGAGAACCCTCTCGCCGCCCCACGCCTCTGGCCTGTACCCCAGCTTGTAT
>PVIJ01011868.1:0-52346 GCA_004024925.1 Scalopus aquaticus
CTGGCATTTTCTTGACTTCCTGCCCCTGTATCAAGAGTTAGCTGCTAAGATCCTTGTGCTATGGGGTTGGGGTTGCTTTTGGCTGACGATTGGAGTGTGAACGAGAGGCCTGTTTCGAGAAATCGAGAATTATCTGGCACACTTGTAAGTCATAGTCTACTTCCTCACAGGTGTGGACTGTCTTAAATGGCAGGCCTCATAGGGATGAAGTGCAACAGCTTTCCGTTTCTTCAAATAATTTCCGCATGATGGCAGTAGCGTCCTAGCTTTGGGGAAAGTTCCTGTTTGAGTGCGTTCTTCTCCCGCCCTAACTGTCTGAAAAAAAGCACCACGGAGAGAAAAAGGCAACAGGAAACATGGCTGCCTCACTGTTGTCCAGTCTAGGGAGACTTATTCACCTTATGAAAAGAAAATGAAACCTTAAACCATCAACTTCACCAGGCATCTTGTTTCTTTCGAAACCAAATTCCAACAGACATGTCTGTCTGAATATAATTTACCTCACTCGTTTTAGGGAGCAGCCAGAACTTCCAAGGCATCAAATTATCTTCTTCAAGGAGTGAGAATGCACCTAAAGACAAAGGCTGGCTTGAGTTGCTGCCCCTGTACCAAGAGTTAGCTGGTAAGGTCTTTGTGCTATGGGAATGGGTTGCTTTCCGCTGGCGATTCGATGAGAGCGAGATGCCTGTTTCGAGAACATGAGAATTATCTGGCACACTTGTAAGTCATAGTCTACTTCCTCACAGGTGTGGACTGTCTTAAATGGCAGGCCTCATAGGGATGAAGTGCAACAGCTCTCCGTTTCTTCAAATAATTTCCGCATGATGGCAGTAGCGTCCTAGCTTTGGGCAAAGTTCCTGCTGGAGTGCGTTCTTCTCCCGCCCAAACAGTCTGAAAAAAAGCACCACGGAGACAAAAAGGCAACAGTAAACATGGCTGCCTGGTGGTTGCTCAGTATGAGGAGATTTATTCACCTCATGAAAAGAAAATGAAACCTTAAACATCACCAGGCATCTTGTTCTTTTCGAAACCAAATTCCAACAGACATGTCTCTCTGAATATAATTTACCTCACTCATTTTAGGGAGCATTCAGAACTTCCAAGGCATCAAATTATCTTCTTCAAGGAGTGAGAATGCACCTAAAGACAAAGGCTGGCTTGAGTTGCTGCCCTTGTAGCAAGAGTTAGCTGGTAAGGTCCTTGTGCTATGGGAATGGGTTGCTTTCCGCTGGCGATTCGATGAGTGCGAGATGCCTGTTTCGAGAACAAAGAATTATCTGGCACACTTGTAAGTCATAGCCTACTTCCTCACAGGTGTGGACTGTCTTAAATGGCAGGACTCATGGGAATGAAGTGCAACAGCTTTCCGTTTCTTCAAATAATTTCCGCATGATGGCAGTAGCGTCCTAGCTTTGGGGAAAGTTCCTGTTTGAGTGCGTTCTTCTCCCGCCCTAACTGTCTGAAAAAAAGCACCACGGAGAGAAAAAGGCAACAGGAAACATGGCTGCCTCCTCTGTTGTCCAGTCTAGGGAGACCTATTCACCTTATGAAAAGAAAATGAAACCTTAAACCATTTACTTCACCAGGCATCTCTGTTCCTTTCGAAATCAAACTCCAACAGACATGTCTGTCTGAATATATATAATTTACCTCACTCATTTTAGGGAGCATTCAGAACTTCCAAGGCATCAAATTATCTTCTTCAGGGAGTGAGAATGCACCTAAAGACAAAGGCTGGCTTGAGTTGCTCCCCCTGTACCAAGAGTTAGCTGGTAAGGACCTTTTGCTATGGGAATGGTTTGCTTTTGGCTGGCGATTCGATGAGAGCGAGATGCCAGTTTTGAGAACACGCGAATTATCTGGCACACTTGTAAGTCATAGTCTACTTCCTCACAGGTGTGGACTGTCTTAAATGGCAGGCCTCACAGGAATGAAGTGCAACAGCGTTCCGTTTCGTCAAATAATTTCCGCATGATGGCAGTAGCGTCCTAGGGATGGTGAAAGTTCCTGCTTGAGCGCGTTCTTGTCCCGCCCAAACAGTCTGAAAAAAAGCACCACGGAGAGAAAAAGGCAACAGGAAACATGGCTGCCTGGTGGTTGCTCAGTATGAGGAGAGTTATTCACCTCATGAAAAGAAAATGAAACCTTAAACCATCAACATCACCAGGCATCTTGTTCTTTTCGAAACCAAATTCCAACAGACATGTCTGTCTGAATATAATTTACCTCACTCATTTTAGGGAGCATTCAAAACTTCCAAGGCATCAAATTATCTTCTTCAAGGAGTGAGAATGCACCTAAAGACAAAGGCTGGCTTGAGTTGCTGCCCTTGTACCAAGAGTTAGCTGGTAAGGTCCTTGTGCTAATGGAATGGGTTGCTTTGCGCTGGCGATTCGATGAGAGCGAGATGCCTGTTTCGAGAACACGACAATTATCTGGCACACTTGTAAGTCATAGTCTACTTCCTCACAAGTGTGGACTGTCTTAAATGGCAGGCCTCATAGGAATGAAGTGCAACAGCTCTCCGTTTCCTCAAATAATTTCCGCATGATGGCAGTAGCGTCCTACTTTGGGGAAAGGTCCTGTTTGAGCTCTTTCTTCTCCCGCCCTAACAGTCTATAAAAAGCACCTGAGAGAAAAAGGCACCAGGAAACATGGCTGCCTCCTCTTTGTACAGTTTGAGGAGACTTATTCACCTTATCAAATGAAAATGAAACCTTAAACCATCAACTTCACCAGGCATCTCTTGTTCCTTTCGAAATCAAATTCGAACAGACATGTCTATCTGAATATAATTTACCTCACTCATTTTAGGGAGCATTCAGAACATCCAAGGCATCGAATTATCTTCTTCAAGGGGTGAGAATGCCCCTAAAGACAAAGGCTGGCTCTGGCATTGTCTTGTTCCTGCCCCTGTATCAAGAGTTAGCTGCTAAGGTCCTTATGCTATGGGGATGGGGTTGCTTTTGGCTGACGATTGGAGTGTGAACGAGAGGCCTGTTTCGAGAACTCGAGAATTATCTGGCACACTTGTAAGTCATAGTCTACTTCCTCACAGGTGTGGACTGTCTTAAATGGCAGGCCTCACAGGAATGAAGTATAACAGCTTTCCTTTTCTTCAAATAATTTCCGCATGATGGCAGTAGCGTCCTAGAGATGGTGAAAATTCCTGCTTGAGCGTGTTCTTCTCCCGCCCTGACAGTCTGAAAAAAAGCACCACGGAGAGAAATAGGCAACAGGAAACATGGCTGCCTCCTCTGTTGCCCAGTCTGAGGAGACTTATTCACCTTATGAAAAGAAAATGAAACCTTAAACCATTTACTTCACCAGGCATCTTGTTCCTTTCGAAACCAAATTCCAACAGACATGTCTGTGTGAATATAATTTGCCTTACTCATTTTAGGGAGCATTCAGAACTTCCAAGGCATTAAATTATCTTCTTCAAGGAGTGAGAATGCACCTAAGACAAAGGCTGGCTTGAGTTGCTGCCCCTGTACCAAGAGTTAGCTGGTAAGGACCTTTTGCTATGGGAATGGTTTGCTTTCGGCTGGCGTTGATGAGAGCGAGATGCCTGTTTCGAGAACACGACAATTATCTGGCACACTTGTAAGTCATAGTCTACTTCCTCACAGGTGTGGACTGTCTTAAATGGCAGGCCTCATAGGAATGAAGTGCAACAGCTCTCCGTTTCTTCAAATAATTTCCGCATGATGGCAGTAGTGTCCTAGCGATGGTGAAAGTTCCTGCTTGAGCGCGTTCCTCTCCCGCCCTGACAGTCTGAAAAAAAGCACCACGGAGAGAAAAAGGCAACAGGAAACATGGCTGCCTCCTCTGTTGTCCAGTCTGAGGAGACTTATTCACCTTATGAAATGAAAATGAAACCTTAAACCATCAACTTCACCAGGCATCTTATTCCTTTCGAAACCAAATTCCAACAGACATGTCTATCTGAATATAATTTACCTCACTCATTTTAGGGAGCATTCAGAACATCCAAGGCATCAAATTATCCTCTTCAAGGGGTGAGAATGCCCCTAAGACAAAGGCTGGCTCTGGCATTGTCTTGAGTTCCTGCCCCTGTATCAAGAGGTAACTGCTAAGGTCCTTGTGCTATGGGAATGGGGTTGCTTTTGGCTGAAGATTGGAGTGTGAACGAGAGGCCTGTTTCGAGAACACCTGAATTATCTGGCACACTTGTAAGTCAAAGTCTACTTCCTCACAGGTGTGGACTGTCTTAAATGGCAGGCCTCATAGGGATCAAGTGCAACATCTTTCCGAGTCTTCAAATTATTTCCGCACCATGGCAGTTGCGTCCTAGCTATGGGGAAAATTCCCTGCTTGAGTGTGTTCTTCTCCTGCCCTAAGGGTCTGAAAAAAAGCACCACGGAGAGAAAAAGGCACCAGGAAACATGGCTGCCTCCTCTGTTGTCCAGTCTGAGGAGACTTATTCACCTTATGAAATGAAAATGAAACCTTAAACCATCAACTTCGCCCGGTATCTTGTTCCTTTCGAAATCAAATTCCAACAGACATGTCTATCTGAATGTAATTTACCTCACTCGCTTTAGGGAGCATCAAGAACTTCCAAAGGCATCAAATTATCTTCTTCAGGGGATAAATTAAGTGGACCCTGTGGCCTAAAGTTCTCCAGCAACAATTCAGGAATCCAAGTGATCTGCTGAACACATCACCACTTAAGCAACCTCAGTATTGTTGCTTCTTGTGTTCAGTGTGTTTTGGTCAAAGACAGGCTGTCCCCAGGATGTGCCTAAGTGGCATGCTGATTATTTTGTGGATTTTAAGATTTATTCCATTCATTTGTGAACATAAGAACTGGGGTGTAAGTCAGAAGGACCGGGAGGTAAGAGGATCACCCGAGAGTGCAGGGCGCAGAACAGGCATACTGACTGAAATACACTGCTGAAGGGGAGCAGCAGGAGAGACAGGAGAGACAGGAGAGGTCTGCTGTGCCATGTGGGTCAGCTCCTGGCCAGGGATTGAACTTGTGCTGCAGTGGCTGCAGACAGCTTGATATTGACACTTTAATCCCTATGCTACTAGTAGGCCCGCATGCTGATTATTTTGAATTTTAAAAAATATTTTGAGATAGTCTATCCAAGAAAGATGTTTTTTGTCATTATCTATCTCCCTATAAGCAGTAAATCTCTGGTGGTTCTGGAGATAAGTCATCTTAAAGCCTGTTAAAACAACTGATAAAGTTTCAGATTATCTATATCATAACTTTCCATGTAGATGTACTTAATTGTTAACTTTAATTTCACATTATGAAAATAAATCTATACTAAATTTGAATTTATGTTTGGATCAGACCAGCCAATTACTCTAAAAAGCACTAAGGAGCACGTATTCACATGAATACTAGCAATAATAAGCCTTCTCTGTCAAATTTCACACCAACTCTCACAGTAGTGCCCTTATCCATGGTTTCACTTTCTGTGGTTTTGGTTCCATGAGGTCAAGTAGTGTGAAAACATTACCTGTAATATTTTGAGAGAGGCCACATTCACATCATTTTTATTCCAGTATACTGTTCTAATTGTTTGCTTTATCATGGTTATGTATATATAAGAAATAACATAGTATATATAAGATTTGGTACTATCCTCAATTTCAGGCATCCACTGGGGGTTTCTTAGAAAGTACCCACCTGTGCATTAGGAGGGAAGGGGGACTAATGTATAGTAAAACGTGTAACTGTGCCCTTAAAACATTTCTTTGGAAAGGAAGACACAAAGGATCCTGTCAGGACAAAGGAATTTACCCTGAGCTTCATAATGAACTTGCAAATCCACAAGACCTTGTAAACATAATCTAAAATGTTCTGGGTAATGATCCCTGCCTGACCTGGCAGAAAGGAGAGCAAGGCCATCTGCATAGACTTGAAGTCTCTAACAGCCGTATAAAGTCTGATGCCTACAGATTAAGCCAGTCTTCTCACCTTTGCATCTTTAGAAAAAATTAAGTACCAGTACTGTCTTCCTCTGCACAGTTAGCACCCATATACATTTAATTTAAAACAAATTAAAGCCAGAAGGCCCCTGTCAAGAGTTAGTAAATTCTGTTAAGACCGCTCCCTAGGTCCAAATCCTCACTTTGATTATCTAAGAAAGTCTTTGTCCACCAGTATGATATTTCCAGCAAACAAGCTGATAGTTGGATGGCTCAGAGAATATCTCAAGGCTTTCCCCTACATTCTTGGTTTTCATCCACTTGAGTAGTTCCCGTCTCCTAGAAATGTTCTGGTTCATTTTGGCCTATCAGTGTTCCCCCAATCTTTCTATACAGGCCCTTCCTGTTCCAGGTAATAGTACTCTTGACTTCTGGTGTGCCTCAACTCTACCCATGACACTGGCTACACATGCTACCTGGCATTGGCCTGGCCATTGTCCTGGCCATTGTCCTCTATATTCTTGTCACAATGAGCACAGGCCCCCAACAGACACAGATAACCCACCTAAGATTCCATGGAGACCAAAATGTTGGTTAGTCAGTACAGCCATTTTCTTAGGCTTTATGAGGAATGGACAGTGTAGACCTGGACTTGGAAGCTGACCTGTATCAGCAAGTAACACAGGACTTTAGTGGGGGAGAGAACATACACATTACAGAGCATGAGGCCTGTAATATTAGGTATGAGAACATAGCAAAACTCCATTCAAACTACAACAAACTCAAGTAACCTCACCCTAGAGACACAAGCTTCCTTAGCCTGTGTGTGGAAAAGTACAAGCTGATCCTGTCTGAAGACATTTTGGAAGAGTTTAAGATGAACTAAGGGATATGGTAGAAACCACAGAAGTTTGCTCCCTAGAATCCAAAGGAAAAGAATAAGGGCTGGGCACAATCCTTACTCACCCACATGCCTATGGGTAGAGTGTAATTAGTATGTTACTATCATAAATAAAACTGCCCTGATTTCCCTGTTTAATAAAATAATCCACACCTTCACAGGGTATATTCACAAGACAAATGGCCACAAGACAAATGGCCCCAAGCCTGCACTGGGCTCTAAGTCCTGGCCAAAGCGTTAGTAAACTGAATCCCTACCCAACACCCCCTTCCTGTGCCTCGACTTCCTGGCAGCAGCTGGCTGAGTCTTGGCCCATCATATCATTTATGACACACTACACTTTGTCCACTGTCCTTCCCAGGCCACAGAGAAAAATGTAGAGAGGTCACGCTTGCGGCCAAGACCTGTTTAGCCTTTCACCCACCTGAACTTCCTGGACTGCTTGCTAGGCCTTGTGCAGAGGACTGTTCATGAAAGGATTTATTTATGAAACTTATTCCGCAAGATGGCAGTATTGTCCTAGGAAAGACCATTAGCCCAGCCTCCAGCCATTTTCCTCCCGCCATTCGAGTTAGAAAAAACTCAATTTAGAGCCAATCACCGAAAGTATGGCTGCCTTATTTTCACTCAGCTGAAGAAAATTGCTCATTTGATACCCTTAGCATTTAGCTTTTGGTTTCCCTCAGTTATCCGACTGTGATCTAACCCACAGACACTCACATGCATGAATCTTCCCTTCCTCAGATTTCAATTTCTACTTGACCAAGTCATCCCATAGCAGCTCTTCTTCATTCATCACTATAAAGCCCTTGGCCACATGGTTATCTAGAGTCTCAGGATTACAGCTATGTGCCACCTAACAGCAGGACTATGTCGAGAAACACCCAATTAAATGATTTCTTGGTTCTGTGATTGTCATAGAGTATATATTATTCTCCAGTATTTCTCTATTTTGCTGGCATAGCAATTCAGGAAGGTATCTTGGAAGAGGAGCTGAGTCATCCATAACTTATTGCTCTTATAGTACAGTCAGCATGTGCTGTCACATTGCTGGGCAATAGAAATTTTGGGACTACAGTCGTATATATGGTCCACTGTGGACAGAAAAGTTATTATGCAGTCCAATAGCCTGGTGCATTGAGTTGGAGGCAGTCTTTTTTTTTTTTTACCAGTAGCTTTTTATTAAGTTGCTGGAAATAAAGGGAACAGGTGAAAGCTTTATAGCCTCTCAGTCAAGTTACAAGGAAGGTATTGAACTCTAGGCATGATGGTGACTTGGAATTAATGTGTTTAGTGCAATTTCTCCATTTTCAAGGAGAAAAATGCAAATGTGAAAGTGCTAGTTTCTGCTTCTCAGAACAGCTTAGAGAAAATGGTTGGTAAAGAATTCTTATCACAGTATTTAAAAGGAGTTCTGCATTTTATAATCAGTTCCATTATGTTTCTGAGTAACTGTGAAGGACTCTTTTCCAACAACACAAATATTTGTGGAGGCAGTCTTTTAATGGAGCTCTAAAATGCTGTCTAGATAACTCTCAAGACTGAATGTTATACAAACCCAATTGGGGTGCTTTAAAATAATTATAAATTCCATGGGACACGTGTGTTTTTCTCATGTTGCCATCATTTAATATTGCTGCACAAACATCTTCCATGTTACTAAATGGCCTTCAACTGTTTCTGTGACTTCACTGGGTTTGTGACCATTTTTCATTTTTACTTACAGAATTATTAGTCTTCTATTATATTCCCATTAGTAACAAGGACACAAGAAGTTACTGGTACTTCTGCACATTTAAGAAATTATAATATCAAAAATTCATGGTAAGTCAATCACCATGAGAAAAATATCACTTCAATATGACTATGCCATGTTTTATCACTTCCCTATGCAGATATAACATGTACTTTTATAAAATATTCAAATTCCCCTGTACCATTATCCTCAATGTAACTTTTCTTCACTTACATCTTGAATGTTTTTTCAAATATTATTGATAATTCTTTGAAAATACTGATATGTTTAAAAACATTGCCACTTCTTAATACTAAGAATGGTACATATCAAAAAGTCCAGAAACAACAAGTGTTGGTTAAGGTGTAGAGAAGAAGGAAACTCATACACCGTTGGTGGGAATGTAGACAGGTCCAGGCCCTATGGAAAGCAGTGTGGAGGTTTCTCATAACAGTAAAAATAGATGTACCATATGATCCAGCAATTCCACTCCTAGATTATCTATCTGAAGAATGCAAAAACATGAATCTAAAGGGATATCTGCACTCCTGTGTTCAATGAAGCACTATTCACAATAGCCAAGTTATGGAAACAACCTAAGTGCCCAAAGACAGATGAGTGGATTAAGAAGATGGGGTACGGGGGGTGAGATGGTACTTTGCTACAAGAGAAGAAACAGTCGTCTAAAAAAAGACATTTATAATGAACCTAAATATGGTGAATCACAACTAGACTTTTTTGTTGGCAATCACAATGAAGTATATTCCAGCTGTCATACCTGACATATTATATATAATATATATATAATATAATGTTGTACCTGAAATCTATGTGATAAATCAATGTTACCTCAATAAAAATTAAAATAGAAATAATAAAAAAAAATAAACCTAAATAAAGTATTTTTTAAAGATGCGGTATATATACACAATACTACTCGGCTATTAAAAAAGATGAAATCTTATCATTTGCAACAGCAAAGGTAGAACAGGAAAGATTTGCTGAGCAAAATAAGGCAGAATCAGAAGGACAAATACCAGAGGATTTCACTCATATGTGGAATACAGAGAAACAAAACAAAGAACAGTCCAAACTAAACGAAAACAAACCACAGAAATCTGACTGCATTCTTGAGGCTAAGAGGAGGGATTTTAGACAGTGAGGAGCAAAGGGGGATGAGGCCCAGTTGACCAAAATGGATTATGGGTGCTTTGTTAGTGGCAATGGTGTGGTAACACACATCTTTAAAGGTGTGAACCTATACCCCTAATGTTAGTATTATAAACTAACATTAACTCAGTAAAAAATAAAAATTAATTAAAGTGAAGAAATACCTGCTCTAACAAGCACGTATAAAGACATGAAGCATCGTGATGAATAATGTCACTTCCAACAGACAGACTTTTAAAACATAGGTTTATCTTCTATCCTTTCACTGTTTTCGGTAACCTCTCATTCCCATGCATCTACTACTAGAAGATCTAACCCTTCTTTGCTCGGACGGGGGATTCCACTATATTCAGTTCCTCCTAGTTCAAGCAGTGGGTTTCCAGACAATAAATAGGCTATTCCTGTTACAAGCCTCTTGGGTAGGCATCTCTCTCTAGAGGAAACCATAAAAACTTTGTTTTTAAACTTTGTGCTCATGATGGCAGTAAGTGCTTGATAGGGCCTCAAATCCTAACTTGGACCCCACTTCTCCCACCCATCCTGTCTGAAAAAAATGTGACCAGGAGACAGTGGTACCAAGAAATGTGTCTGCCTTACATTTTGCCCTGCTAGGAAATCCTGCTCACACTGCTTCGTATTTGATTGTGGTTTCTACCCAAAATCCAGCAGAGAGCTAAATCTATCACCTCCATCAGGCATCCTATGTTTCAGAAACTGAATTTCCACCTACATTTGTCTCTGTGTATCAGGTTTTCTTGTTTTAACATTACTGGTCTAGCATTTTCAGAGGGCATCCACTTCTGTCACGTAAATAGTGCTGTGTCTTTTATAGAATATGTAGCATTATACTGAATATTATCAAAACTAAGCTTTCACTGTCACTACTTGAAGTCTTCATTATATATACAAGTGAAACTTGGAAAGCACACCCCAGAAACACTGCTTGGAGAGGAAGACAACACTACTTGTTTTGCTCAAATCTATACATACATCCCAATGTGTATATCGGCTCTCCAGAATTCACCAATGTTTGTAACTTTGGTTCAAATGTATCACTTATGTTAGAAGTAGAGCGTGAAGCACACTTTACTTTGCTATTTCTCTTACCTGTTGTTAGAAAACATGCTTTGATCCTCAACATCCAAGAATTTGCTTTTCTCCCCTAAATCACAGGTAGGGAATAAATCTTTGCCTATCAAGACAAAAAGAATGGAATTCAGACTTTCATGCTAAAGGGCCTAACAAGGTGTAGCTCAACTGAACAAATCCATCAAAAACTGGAATGACACAACCATCGCCCCTCCATTCTTAAGAAAGATCCATCAATGAAAATCCTTGGCTCTACCACTGGATTTGACCAGGAGTGACTGCCTTGGGCTTCCCAACAATGCCAGGTGCATGGCCTCTATTAGACAGCGAGCAGGCCATGAACACAATCCTAACATCAAGGAATTCCAGATACATGAACAACCCATTTCAACTGACATCACTTATGGGGAATAGCCTAGTGGATTGAAATTTCAAACCATAATATTCAGTGACAAATAACTCTAGATATGGACACTGCCTCCATAAACATGGCTTTACCTTACTAAGAAAATGGTCAGGCCAAAGTGCTCCTCCATAGGCGGTAGCCCAGGACATCTGGGCCAGGCTGTCTCTCCACATCCACTATCGGTGAAGAGGAAGAGGTCATCAGAGGTCATTTCTCACCTTCACAGGACCAACAGCTATTGAGACATATTTCCGAGAGGATCTTCAAGGCACCACTCCTGCCAATGGCACCAATGTCCACACACTATCAGTGAACTCAACCATGACCAGCTTGAAGGAGAGCACAAGTGACGATGTCACAAAAGCCAGCTCTGTTGCCCTGGTAATGATGTAAGCTTACCTCTCCACATGCAATGTCTGCCTAGGTCATTAGAGTCCAGGGAGATGGTACCTAAAAAACATCTTGAACCACTCGAAGGTCACAGTAGACACTAAGTGAACATCACCTCTATTCTTTAAGAATACAGATATGGACATGAAAGAGATTAAGAAGAACACCATAAGGCGAGGTACCCATGAAATTTTAGCCACCCTTTTTGATTCTATAATTATGATTCTTTGGTATCCAGAGTTCTCCAGACCAAAAGGGGGGATATATCTGGTAAGGTCCTAGAGGAATCTTCATCAGGAACTAGCTATGAAGCTGGTAGAGAAAAGGATACTAATATGAGGTAAATAATGATTTCCTCAAGCCTAAGCAATGCCATCCTACGCAGTGGAGTACCAACCAAAAAAGCTACCTTTCTGCCCTCCTGGCAAGAACTAAGATGACATCAGGGTCCCACCAGGACAGGTAATTAACTCTGAGCATTACAAGGAATCTGTAAAGCTACAAAAGCTGATGGCTGGAGGGCTCAAAGAATTCCTTGATGCCTTCCATTACATTTTTTACTTCCATCCATTTGAATAATTCCAGTCTCCTAGATAGTCTAGCCTACTTTGGCATGTCAATTCCTGGCCAGTCCTCCACAGGTCCTTCTTGCTCCAGGAAATGGTATTCTAGCTTTTGGTGTGCCTCAACTCTATTTATGACACTGGCTAAATAAAGCACCTGGCATCGGCCTGTCCATTGTCTTCTGTCAATGCTGATACAATGGATCCAAGCTTTACAACTCATGGTCTAGTCATCCTGTCTACAACCCCAAAAGTCATAGTCACAAGAAAGTTTATCTCAAGGATCTACATTAGGCTTTTAAGTTCTGGCCAAAAGTTTAGGAAACTGGAACTCCCAAGCCCTTCCTTCCTGCGCCTAGACTTTCTGGCAACAGCTGGCTGGATTTGGGCCCTCATCATGTCATTTATTTATTTTTTTTAAGATTTATTTATTTTTGCATACAAGCTGGGGTGCAGGCCAGAGGTGTGGGGCAGTGAGAGGGTTCACCAGAGACAGAACGGGGAGCAGAACAGGCAGATCGACTGAAATACACTGCTGAGGGGAGCAGCGGGCGAGGCAGGACAGGTCTGCTGCGCCATGTGGAAATTTCCAGGCCAGGCTTCAAACTGGCGCTGTGGCTGACAGCTCCACAGCGCTGAGCTTAACCCATTGCGCCACCAGGGAGGCCCTTCATCGTGTCATTTATCACACTATAGCAAGGCCCTGGCTTTGTCCACTGCCCCTCTGAAGCCACAGAGAAAAAGGTAGTGTGGCCGGGTTTGGGCCCCAGAACTGTTCAGCTGCCAGAACTTCCTCAATTGCACTGCCTTGTGTGGACTGTTTATGACGGGATTTATGAAACTTAATCCGCAAGATGGCAGTATGGTCCTGTAAAAGACTATTAGCTCACTCCAAGCATTTTTCTCCCGCCCTTCGAGTTTGAAAAAACTCAACTTAGAAACAAAGAAAATATGGCTGCCTTGTGTTTGCTCAGTTTGAGAAAACCTGCCCACACTCTTAGCATTCAGCTTTTGGTTTTCCTCAGTTATCTGACAGATCTAACCCACAGATGCTCCTCATGCATGCATCTTCTCTTTTCCAGATTTCAATTTCTACTTGACCAAGTTGTCCCATGGCAGCTCTTCTTCATTCAGCATTATATCCCCAGCATTTTCTCATGCTATCAAATTGTTTTGTAGTATTCAAGTACCTAAGATAAAAAAGAAAATGATTACACATGAAGGGCTTGGACAAGTGCAAATCAAGGCAGCAAATCAAGTGGTTATAGAACATGCTCACTTACCAGGTTCCTGGAAGTCCTATTCCATATTCTGGCCAAGGCACCAACCAAGCCTTGCATGTTAAGTCTGAGGCACACATTAGGGAGCCATAAGAGTGTGTTTAGGTGGCAATCTATACTGACTGCTATATAATGTCTCACTTAGAGAAACACACATACTCAAATAAATATAAATTCCAATTAGATGGGACAATCTAGATAGGACAGACACCTTTGTGTCAACACTCTCATAATTTATCATTGGAATACAAGCACTTCTCAGGTTATAGACTTCAACTCCTTTATATGACTTTATTGTGCCTGTTTCCCTCTATCTCTCCTAAGGAGAGATATGTTAAGTTTTCTCAATAATCAAGGCATAATACTTGCAAGGGATTAAAAAAAATGTGTTGTCTAGGTCACCATATTCTTTGTGTACAATTTTCATCATTTTCTCTTAAATTCCTTATTTTAATGCTGTAGGAACTGTCCCAACTTTTATTTTTTATTTTAATAATTAGAATGTTCTATCTTTATTCTTGTTCAAACCAGTTAAAATTTTGTCAATGTTTGTTCACATTCTCTATTTCCATAATGATCTATCAATCATTTCAAGTGGGGTATGGAAGTTTCCAACTATTTTTGTACAACGCTTATCAGTCCCTTCAACGTGGTCCAGCTTTTTACTTTATAAACTTTGGGACTCATTTGTGAAATGCATACTTGTTATTGTCACGGCTCCTTGACAGATTGAAACTTGGCCATATATAATGCCATTCTTTCTCTCTTGAAACAAATTTTGCCTTAAAGCGTATTTTATTTGATATTATCTTTCTCTTGTTAACTATTTTCATGGGCTATCTCCTTCTATCCTTTTACTCTCAACATTTTTGTAAAATGGATATAAAATGAGTTTTTTAGACAGTATATAATTGGATCATATTTTCTTAAATTTTCTCTGCCAATATTTGCCTTTAAAGTGGAGAGTTTAATCTATTTTTATTTGTTCTCCTCAAGTGAGAAAACTTCTCTCAATTCCTCAGTTACTAAATTTTTGTGATGAATGGATCTTTTCTAGTGTACTATTTCTATTCCCTTCTCATTCATTTCGTTTTCTGTGTATTTTAAAAATGTTTCCCTTAATTGGTTACCCTGGGGAATACAATTATCTTAATACTAAAACAATCATTTTTATCAAATAACAAAACTTGCACTTTACACCTCCAACATTTTATGCTATTTTCACAAATTACATCTTTAAACATTGTGTATCCATTAACATAAATATATAATTATTGCTGATGCACTTGCTTTTTAAATCGTATATGGAAAAACAAAGTTTTACAAAACTAAATTTTTGCTTTTGTATGTCTTTGGGAAGCTACATTTTTGCTTGTTCCTTATTTCTTCATCTGGCTTTCCGGTACTGTGAGCTTAGGAGGACTCTTTTTTTCATTTATGATATAGAAAATCTTCTAGTAACAAACTCCATTACTTTTTCTTTTCTAGGGAAGACTTAATTTCTGCTTGGTTTTTTGAAAGTTGGCCTTGCTGGGTATGGAATGCTTGGTTGACACTTTTTTCTTTTAGAAGCCATTTTCAAAACAATGTTTTTATTGGTGGATGTTAGGTGGAGAATTTAAGATGCCATAGCTCTTTCTTAATGCAAAATAAGCATTTCTGGCCTTACATGAAGTTAGATCAGCTTAAGCTGTCTTCAAACTATTTCCGCATGATGGCAGTAGAGTTCAGGATATGCAAACAAGCCCTGAACTCCTGTGCTCATCTCCCACCCAACCAGTCTGGAAAAAGCACTGAAACACAAAGGAGCTAGGAAACATGGCTGCCTTGTGTTTTGCCAAGTTTTAGGAAATCTGCTGCACATACTGTTTTTAGCTTTTGCTTTCCATCTAAAATCAAACAGGCATAAACTATTTTTATAAGGCATCTTCCCTTTTTAGAACTCAATTTCCAGTTGACCAGGTTCTGCTCTTTTTTACTAAGTTCTATATCTCAGGCAGTTTCCCAAGTTATCAAGTAGTTTGCTTCTGGGGGACTATCTCCAGGAACTAGGCCTAAGAGGAAGAAAATTCTGGAAAATAAAAGGCTGGATTACGGCATTTTTAGGTAACAACAACTACAGCTAACAACTATTAAGCACTTATTATTTACCAGGGAATATTCCAAAGGTCTTAAAAAGAGTCATATATTAATTCTTTATAACATCTCTTTGAATCAGTAGTATACTTCTTGGCACTAATACATGACGAAAGGCAGGACAGAAAGTTTAACTACCTTGCCCATGGTCAGAGAGCTTAGAGACAAATTTTTAAACCAAGTAAGTCAGACTTCAAAGATCATACTCTTAAGCACCACAGAGGCAAGTAGTAAGTTGTCTTCTGAAGTACTTAGAAGCCTCCCAACATTTCCTGGTTTTCTTGCATTCTCCAAGCCTCAGGTGCAGGGAGGACTCAAGTAACAAGTTTAGACACATTTTGGAGATTCTTGGTAGACAGGAACAATAAGCAAAAATGCCAATCTTAGTTGACCTTCCAATCATTACTCCGCCTGTTTCTTAGGTAAAGCCCTTTCACCAATAATTTGCTTTCAAGTAAAAACTCTGAAACTTTCCAAAGTCATTCTAATCTGATCTTCACATGGTTAAGCTATCCAAGGAAGAAATTCCCACAAAGGCACAACTAAAACTCAACCACCTGTAAGACCAAGCACTCAATTGGCTTAGGAAAAACAGATAAATTGCAATTAGGAATAGAGAAGAATGCCAACTACATTCAAGTTCAAATGTTTAAAAAATCTGAAAAATACTAGGGTTATGTAATTTTATATATGGGTACATGTGTGTTGAAACTATTTTTGTATTTTTTAGTATGCTATTATGGCACTCATTTTGACTACTTACCAAATATTTCCATTATTCCTCTTGGATATTGTTAAGATTAGTGCTATTTGCCCAAGGGATAGAATTAAATTGACAGATCTGATTAAATAAACATTCCACCTGATTTCTGAAATCCTTACAGAACCTCACATGGCAGACTATAACTAAGACTCAGAGCAGGACAATCAGATCAAGTAGTTATTACTGGTCAGCTATTTGAGGTATAGAGAAGTGGGGGGAAATGAGAAGTAGAAAGGGAGGAGGAAATAGCCAGCATAAAAAAATTCCAAAATACGTTACTCAAGTTGTTTAAATGAAAAATATATACTGATTATAGTAATATTATAGGTCATGTTGTGCTGACTTATTCGAATTCCATATTCACTGAATACTCTGTTGTAAAAGGAATATTTGTCATAGAGTAACAGTTTTTTCATATTTTAAGATAATTGGGATTTCAAAGACAGAAGAGAAAAAGATACAGAATGAAAAAGATATCCAAAAAAATACTCAATTTCTATTAACATGCATGGGTACATGCAAATTAAAATGTATCAATATACTTTAGGCAATTATAAAACAAGATAAGCAATATGTAAAGAGGTAGCTAGTATTTGGCTCAAGACTGTAGAATTCCTCTATGATTTGGGAAGTCACAGTTTACATCAGTTTTCCAACTCGAACAATATATTATGCAATCACAGTAATATGTAGTGTGCACAATTTATATCCTCTACATAATTACCCAATTCATTATTTTTTAAAAATGCATTTTTCTATATTCTTATAAAGCATTAATGCTTATCCCAAATTAAAATATGAATATTTATGTGGCATGAAAAAATAAAGAAATAAAAATGTCTGGATAAAGGTGAGTTTTTAATATTCAAATCTAAATAAATCAATAACAAATTATTAAAAACAAAACCTACTTAAAGTTTGACTCATTTTCTTAAATGAAAATCACTAGATATGAATATTTATTTTAATTATCAGGCTTCAGTCACTGAAATATTGGTGAGCTCTACATTTGGGAGGTCATTTAAACAGAGACGCCATTTTGTTTACTTTCTAAATATGAGACAGAAAATGGCGGGCCACAGAAACCTGGGGCACAATTCAGCTCAAGTATAACATCTGAGTACCTATGGCCTCCTGAAAGTTTTGAGATTTCAACAATTTCTTTTCCCCATTATTCATTCCTGAGATTTGAATCCGGCATGTGAAAACTTAAAAATGTGGAAAATTCTATAGATCTCGAAGAGGAGATCTGCAAAGCCTTAGGCTAGCACAAATAAAAGTAGCCAGCAGTAAGCGAATAGAAAGGGAATTCTTCAAAGAGGACATTCCTAGTGAGGGTGGGTAATGTGATGGTGCATTTCGTTTTCACTGGATCTTAGGCAAAAAGCCGAAAAGTGATGCATTTCGATATCAAATGGAAAGCGAAAGCAAAAGTACAGCAGTGTGGGCAGGTCTCCCCAAAATGGATCAGAAGCAAGGCAACCATATTTCCTGGCCTCTTTGTCTTTTGGTGGTGGTATTGGTTTTTTTCTAGATAGGAAGGGTGGGAGAAGAGACCCTGGGGGCAGGGCCAGTTGGCGTTTCTGTAACAATACTGCCATCATGCGGAAATAGTTTCACAAAATTCACACTGCTACTGTGAATTCCCATGAGCTCTTGCAGTAAAGACCAAACCATACCGCCTTTCTATTAACTGAGACTTTCCAAAAGCTCTGGACAAAAGAATCTTAGGGGAGAAGCTATTGAGTGAGAGTAGGTACGTAGCAGGGTTTATTGCCCTCCCACTGTGGGAAAGACTAGAGGAAACCGCTCAATTTCACTGGTACAAGGTGTCCATGTACACTGGGTCCTGGGCCTCTGTGTTAGCAAGGTCAGACAGTGGGTGGTTGGTGTGGGAATCCCATTCGAGGTGGCATCTAACAAGAGCCGGTCTGTTATCTGGAGTTTTCAGGGACACCCAAAATTGTGCTGCCCCCATGGCCAGGAACAAAGATGGCCTGGGGAGGTGTGCATGCCACCTGCCATGCCAAACCAAGAAATCCCAGAACATCAGTAGGAATGTCCCATACACAGCCAGGCGGGATCCAAGATGTCATTTTTAGTAGCTCATTCAGGAATATGTTAGGGAGGGGATAATTGAGAACTTACTGAATTTTAATTTCCTTCAGTACTGGTGAATTAGATAACCGCTGCCGATAGATTTTTCCATTCCATTGCCTGTTCTCTTCTGGGATGTTGAACCCAGTTTCTTTTTCCCTTTCCTGTAGGCCATTTTCCTTTAGCTCTTCATTTTGGAAGAAGCTAATGATCTGGGATGGATGTCAATGGTGGAAGGGCAATAAGCACTGGCAATTGCAACTTGCAGTTTTCAGTTTTTGCTGTTATTATACCCCAAAAAGTAAAATTCAGCTAGGAGCTATTGCCTTAGGCTTCAGTCCATTCTTAGCGCATTTGGTCTCTGTCAGTATAGTGGGGATGAGGTGAATACACATGCTTGAGCCTGAGGAATCCCAGAACTGAGATTACTTCTGGCATCACCCACAATTCTGCCTCCATACATCTGCCTACTTCAAGGCAGGCTCTCCAGCACATCTGGCCCAAACTTCTCTCTATATGTGTTTTAACTGAAATAATTTCATAAGGTCAATGATCACCTTTAACCTTTACAAAGCACCTGGGATTAATGAGGCATGTTTTGCCAAACATCTCCATGGCACTACTGATAGCTAATGACACTTTGTCGCTTATCATTTATTATTTCCTCTCAGCTCCCAATGCACCCTTCAATGTTTGGTCTATGGTAAACAGTGAGATTTTTTCCACTATACTCTGAGCTCTAACACTGCTGCCAAAAGGGACCCTCAGGTATGCCACTGTGCTGGAGTACTGTGTTCCAGAATGTTGGGCTTCAAGCCCAAGGGGCAGGGACAGGAGGCAAAGAAACTGCCTTGGCTGTGAATCTCTACCCCATGACTTCCTGTACCTGGACTTCCTGGCATTTGCCCATTCAGTTTTGGCCAGTCACTGGCCAGTTTTTACAGTTTTATCACACCATTATCCACATGTGTGGAAGGCCTCAGAGATGCAATGCTTGGAACCAGGGTATTGAACCTCCCATAGATCAAACATTCAACTTGTGGGTCTCTGGGGAGGAAATACCGATGACTTAGCTTTTACCAAATAATTTCCTCACGATGGCAGCAGTGCTTCGGAAACGTAAACTAGCCCTGCCCCCGGGCTCTCTTCTCCCGCCCATCAGGTATCAAAAAAAGCTAACAAAAGACAAAGGCAACCAGGAAACAGAATGGCCTCAGAATTAGCCTGTTTGAGAAAACCTGTTCCCTGTGCTCCTTTGGCTTTCTATTTGTATTTAAAATCAAACTGAGGCCTAAACCACTTGTCCTCATCAGGCATCTTCTTTTATCAAGCAGTATCTTTTTCACCTGGTCTTGCCTTACAGTTCATTCAGCATTGGTTCTCCAGCATTTTCCCAATTATCATGTTGTCTTCTAAGGACTCATCTCAGGACACAAGGACTAAATAGAAGAAAAAGTTCCAGCCTGGAGGCCACTTCCAGACGTCTCTCCTCAGGGTCTTTGACTTGGCTTCCTAGCTTCTCAGAGAGCATTCCTCCATTTTCTAGACACACCAGTACTTTTGTGTTTGGTAGAAGGCAGTAGTTTGACTCAACTCCAGAGATTCTTTTGTGACCTACATTGCTCTCATTGGTTCATGATGCATTCTATGTGGAGTATCAAATGTACTAATTTAATAATTTAAATATTTGTGTATATCATTTTCTATCACTTCTGTAACAGTCTAATTTCTGCTTCTCTATTTAGAACAGAAATAAGATTATTCTGTTCCTAATGAATCTTAGGATTTCTGTCTATATTTTATTTTATTTTTTTTAAACTATTTTTTAATTTTCTTTCCCTTTTTTTTTAAGATTTATTTTTTATTTATACATATAAGCTGGGGTACAGGCCAGAGGCGTGGGGGCGGCGAGAGGGTTCACCAAAGACAGAGTGGGGAGCAGAACAGGCAGATCAGAACTACGCTGCTGAGGGGAGCAGCGGGCGAGGCAGGAGAGGTCTGCCGCACCATGTGGGATTCTCCTGGGCCGGGCATCGAACTCGCGTCGCCGCTGCAGACAGCTCCACAGCGCAGCGCTTAATCGCTGCGCCACCGGGGAGGCCCTCTGTCTATATTTTAAATTTGAATTCGTTTCCAATGTATTTTTCAGATGGAACCTCTACACCTTATTTTATGTACATTTTAATGATTTTTCCATGCATACTTGTATGTTCTTAGATACACTGGCATAAACTAATTCTGCCAGCAAAGATGCATTTACTTGGTGAACACGATTATGTTAGCATGTATGTGATTTTAAAAAGTATGTGTTGGACTCTACTGAATTTAATTTTATCCTATAACTTAACAATTTAGTTATTTTACATGGACCCATATCCTTAATTTCCAATTTCTTAATTTTTTACCATGAGAATAATTTTACTGCCCACATATATAAAGGTGATTATACACCATTCAAAATACTCAAACTAAAATTAGTATGAATTAAAATTAATCAATTTTCAAAATATACTGGAAATTTTTTATTTTATCGCTTTTATTCTTGCAGATTTTATATGAGTAGATTTTTATAAGATATCTTTTTATTTAATGCATTAACATTATTCTTTGTTCACATATTATATAATGAACATCTCACCAAAATCTTTGTTTATTCTTACGGTTAGAATTTTAAACACTAAACAAAGAATTTCAGGTATCTCCTGCTTTTAAAATTTTCATTACACCACTCTGCTTTTAGAAAGATCCACATTTTTCGGACAAAAAAAAATCCTAAGAATTTTTGCTTTTATGTCAAAAGGCATAAGCAGTTGAGGGAGCACCACCAAGCTCCTTCCCTGGGAACATCTTTATACAAAATGTGTATCACATCATTCCTGCTTCTGCTATGTGTTGATGTGATTTTAGGTCTTATGTGTTCTTTGGTATGATTTGGTAGGTTATTTGGGGCCTGGAAATTCTCCCCAAAATTCCCATATAAATGAATGGTAATTGCTTCTTGCTTTATAACACCATTTCAGCTTACGAAAGTTTTCATAGGAGCACTCTACTTTCAGATAGTGGAGGAAACCTGTATCCATATACTTCATACACATGATGATGAAAACAAATGTTACTTAAAATTCTTTTATTCAAATTTAGAAATTTGACTAGAATGTTTATACATGTATATTCTTTTATGCTTTTTCTATGGAGTTATACACTGCTAAAATCTCTCAGGTCTTATTCATATCAAATTTTCTATTAATTTAATCTTAGCAATTAATCTCAGGATTTTCTGACCTCCTCTACTGTGCCGGAAACTTGATGGTTCTTTCTAATCTGGAAGATCACATTCTGCATTTCTGTGAAATTTCTGGGAACTCCTACTATTTGTAAAATGAACCATGTTTACAGATGTGCTTTTATTTTCTTAGTATTTTTCCTTTTTCACTGTGTGTATTACAAGTCTTTTTCCAACCTCTTTGTTGAGCTATGTTCTTTTTAATCATAATGTTCTTTTTCATTGTAGCTTTATCTTTTGCTTAGTCTCCTTTCCTTTCATCACAGTAGCAATATTACCTCTTGACTGTCTGACAATATTGATGTCAATCATTTTTTCTATTCTTCCTTAAAATTGGTTTTCTCCAACATGGTTCCTCTATATTTTGGTCTATAACTTCCATGTTATGCCTTCTGCTCCTTTTCAGTATCTGAGAGTTCTCAATTTTCTACTCAATCACAGATTGATCCAAATGCTATTTAGGGACTCTGGGTGAATACACAGTGCCTGTGGACTTCACTGAAGAATGACCTGACCTAGAAGCTTCTGTTGGTTGCCCTCCAGTGGTTTAGAGCTTCTGTTCCTTAGTGAGATGGATGCAGACAGGGCTCTGTGCCTTTCCCACAACGGTGGGTAGTCCCCTCCTTCAGCTGAGGTTTTCTCTGGTCTCCTGCCCTGCCCTCAATCTTCTTCATGAGCCACCAATTAAAGTCCATGGCTCCTAGGGTTTCTTTATTTTCACAGTAAACCTTCAGTAATTTATTAAGTTTAGCTGAATTCTCACCTGCTAGGTGGTAGCTCCTGGGAGTGTTCATGGGAGTAGGGTATGGCCATAGACAGCCTCGTGTGTGATGGTAACTTCATATTGACTCCTGGGAGGCGACTGTTTTTGCTTAAGTTTCAGGCTAGTTATTTAACTTCTCAGCTCTTTGATGTTTCAAGAAACAGTATTTTTTTGTTTAGATCTTCCAGCTTTCATTGTGAAGATGGAAATATCACTTTTTCTGATTTTCAATAATCAAGGGGCAACCAGATATCCTCTGAAAGCTTCTTCAGTAACTTAAAACAAAAATCCTTCACACTGTAATGCCACCTCCTAGATGTAGGCTTCAACAAGGGAAACCCCTGTATCAGGTGAAGCCAATTCCTACCTGTGTTGGGGAGGAGAAGGATTTCTTTGGGTTTGGTTCGGTTTAAATTAGGCTGGTTCTCTACTCTCCTTCTGCTGTATCAGGACTTCTATTGGCTATTCAATTATCATTTTCTACCTGCTTCTAGCTTCTCAATGTTGTTATGTGGTCTCTTTTTTTTTTTTTTTTGCCTCCTGTCCTGTGAGTTTGTACCTTTTAGAAAAATCTCTGCTTCCACTTAGGAGAAACTAGGAGAAAAAATAAATTAGATGCCAGTGTCCAACCTAACATGTTACCTGGAAATTTACCTTGGTTTCTTCTTTATCATTGCAACATGAGTACATTCCTGTCAAATCATACCCTTTGTAAGTCAGATAACTTTGGCATCCCTCTATTTTAGAAGTTATTTTCCTGTATGCCTAAATTACCCATAGGCATCATGAAAATTTAAAAAATGATTTATTACCAAGTAGCACTGAAGAAACAGCTTTGATCACATAGGTATATTACCTGTATGGGTGGGTGTAGGGTAACGAGAAAAGTATCAGGTTTTTCTGCCTTCCCCTCAATGATGGACCTCTGCAGGCCCACAAGCATGCCTAATGGCGGGTACCTGAAGAAGGGTGTGGATGTGCGTAAAGTGGACGCCCCTGAGCCAAGACTGAGGTATAAAGCAGCAGCAGCAGCGAACCGTGCTGTGGCGTGGTAGGCGTGGTGGTGTGTGGTAGAGTACGGCAGAGTATGACAGATTTTGGCAGAGTATAGTGGAACACAGTGAACATCATCATGAAAACGACTAACAAAACAAGTCTGCTAGGACTGATGATGAACCTGCTTGGTTTAGGATGGTTGCTAACAGTGGGTTACCTGTATACTGTGTGAGAGTGTGTGTGTGTGTGTGTGTGTGTGTGTGTGTGTGTGTGTGTGTGTGTGTGTGTAGATACTCAAATGCCAATAGTGAGGAATGTAGAGGAAGGGCACAAGAAATCCTAAACATTCTCCACCATCTTGGGAGTAAGAAATATAGGTCTGAGAGTGTTCAACACCCAAACAGTGGGCCACAGTGTCAAGCTTCTCATTCTAAGCATCTTCATCTGGAACTTAAAGAAACAGTAATAAGAGAAAATGTATGAACTTGAGAATAGATAAAACGTCAAGGACCTCAACATCTTCCGGGAGAACAACTGACTTTTCTTCTCTCTGACACACCCCAGCAATCATATACTGTTATATCACCTCAAATTATGCACTGACATTGCTACCCACAGGGAGGTCAGATTCTAAGGCTCCAGGTCTCTGTGAGCCGGCTTATCTAGCATTCTGAGGGGTGAGGACCGGAGACAAGCCAAGACCTGTACTGACTAACAAGAAGCTTCTCCAGTTCCTCCTACACTGGGAGGAAACCAAAGGCCCTCCCCACAACTTCCTGTACAGCGACTTCCAGAAGCCTATCCCTTACTCCTACCAGTCACTGGCCAGCCCCCACACCTGAGCCTCCCCACAGTCGTACTAGCATCTGTCTTTGGCCACAGCTCCTGGAGTAACTCAAAGAGAAACTAGGGGTACCCAATTTGGGGCCAGGTCCAGTTCTGTCTCTCCACTGAACGGACCTTTCGAAATCGAAAGTCCTCATGAAATCAAAACAGTAACAAGCATTCTTTAAACTAACTCCTCACGATGGCGCTAGTGCACCAGCTATGCCAGTAAGTACTTTCCTTCCCGCTTCAAGGTGCTCTTCTCCCGCCCATTTTCCCTGGAAAAAAACAAAAACACTGCTGAGGCGCAAAGGCTACGGCGAATATGGCCGCCTTGTATCTTGTCCAGTTTGAGAAAATCCGCTCACAGTACTTTTACTGTGGTTTTCATCAGAGAGCTAACTGAAGCGTAAAACTACTGTTAACGGGAAATAAAGTTTCAATGATAGTTAGACGAAGAGTTTATTAGCTAATCGAAGTGAGGATTCGAACCCAGGATGCCGACCCACAGATTTTAGTCTGTAAGGGCTGTTGAAACAAACACAAGTTTGAATTTAGTTTATACAGGTAGGAACAGTAAGTCGTTGACATTAAAAATGCAGTTATTCTTGACAGGAGAGGCTTCTAGTTATAAATTGACCTCTCCTAAATAGAGGCTGATACAAAAGGAAGGCAGTGCTAGATTTTACCTCTTCTAAAGAATGCCAAAAGGTGGGTACCCATTGTTAAGTATTCTTTTATCTGGTTCCTTGGTCATCAGTTGGGTATGAAAAGACTGGCTTTATTTTCAGGCAGAAAACCTGTGGAGCCTTCTCACAAATTAATTACGAATCTTTTTCACTCCTCATTTCTGGGCATTTTTCAATATAGAAAATTTGCAAGCCTTCATTTTTAGTAATTATAAAAAATGCTTTTTATTGCCCCATTCATTATATATTATATAATAAAGTATATGTTGTATATAACATTATATACTATGGTAAACAATATAGTATATATGACATATTGTATGTAGCATATACAGCATGCACTCTTGTGTGTGCACACATAAATACACACACACACACACACACACACACACACACACACACACACACACTCTCTCTCTTCTATTTCTTCAAATTCATCCTGGTCACTGTACAGGAAGTTTGGAGCCATAAGGTTTTGACTCAACATTGAGCAGTGGGCACTTTTCAATAGCATTAGCTATTCATGAGCAACGTGAAAAATGTTTATGATTAAATTTTCAACATTCCTTTATTACTGATAAAATTATCAGAATAACATGCATCTGGAAAATAATCAGTAAACTGAACAAATACAAAGCAGTAGAGAAATGATACTCTAACTCAGGAACTCAACAGCTATACCATGGATGTTTGTTCTGCTACATTCTCCTCTTTTATGCTGTAGTATTTATATAATGTACACATGTGGACACATGTACAGGCTATCAGGGTTCACTGTTATGGATTTGGACTTATATGACGCAATTGGAATATTCTTGCAATTTGAGTTGCTTCCTTCTATCATTTTCTCAGGTCATAAGCCTCTTCTTATGACATTAAATATGCTTCTGAAAACTGAATTTTCTGCTAAACAAAATTTGGAAACAGTGTTTCTGTTTGCAAACAATAAAGAGACCTTTAAATTTCACATATACATGAAACTGCATTGGTTTGTTTTTATTTTTGAATTTCAAATAAAAGTTTATCTTGCTTTCAAGATTCGAGACTTTCATACAAGTATAAAATTAAAACTTGAAGGCAAGCTACTAGGAACATCACTTTAGAAAGTTTTGGTTGTATGCTTTCCAGGTATTTTCCTTGTGCCTATTTACTGTTTCTGAATCCACGTGTTATATGTTCTATTTGAGTTAACTATGTATGTAATAAGTAAGTAGAGAAGGACAGGCTTTAGTTTTTAATTCTACCATTCCATTTTTCCTTATATTAGTCACCTAGAATGATTTGATTCCAAAGTTCCAAAATTTGGCTTTTTCTTCCCTTAATCAAATGTATGGACTTTTCTCCTGATAAGCACTCAGAGCATGGATTTCAACCTGCTGTTGCTGAACCCCCCAAAATGGAGCCTTTGATCCTCCCCACTATCCACTCCCACCAAGGACTCTTCAACAGTGAAAGGCTAAGAAGCAGACTCGCTAAAAGCAATGAATGGTTAGATCCAAGTCCTAAGGGTCTCACTTTTCTTAGGGGAAAGCCAACCACTAAAGAACCCAGTTCTGTCCCATGTGAGAGCTGAGCTGAGAGCAGGTCCCTCTGGGGGATGGCCTTCACACTGACCCTAGAGAAAAGCTGCAAAGCCACTATCTCCTGGGCTCAGAAAAAACCTCCAGGCCTTCTCCATTGTTGGATCCCGCCTGGCTGTGTACAGGGCACTCCTGCTGATGTTCTGGAATTTCTTGGCTTGGCATGGCAGGCGGCATGCACACCTCCCCAGGCCATCCTTGTTCCTGGCCATGAGGGCACCAGAATTTTAGGTGTCCCTGAAAACTCCAGATAACAAAATGGCTGCCACCTGGAATGGGATTCCCATCACCAAGCACCTACTCTCTAACCTGCTGACACAGATACCTTGAACCAACCCAACTGCCTCACTGTCCAAGGGGAGAAGGGCAGGAGACAAATGCCCAGAAGCACACACACCTCCCACCCTTTCAGAGGATCTGCATTATTTCTTCCAGTCCCATTGTCACTAGGCAGGTACTTGAGCCTACTCTTTTCTGTATTGGACTTGACTGGCAGCTGCCCACTCAGTCCTAGCCCCCTCAGGCATCAGTTTTTTTCTCTAGGATGCTGCCTTTGGCCAAAACTCCTGAAGTAAAAGGGGTCAAGTCAGGGCTGGCACCCAGTCAACCTCAGAAAAGACCAAGCCGTTCTCAAATGCTAGGCCTACAGGAGTTTTCACTAACACCTTTGGGTTTTGTGGCATTACTTGCTTCGAATGACAGTATTGCTGGGAAAAAGCCATTAGCCCAGGCCCTCCCCAGGCCCTTAGCGCCCACCCATCCAATATGTAAAAAAGCCAAGACAAAGGAGTCAGGAAAACAAAGGCTTCACGACTGGCCATGCTGGGGGAAACTTGCTCAAAGAGAGAACTTTTGCTCTTTTCCCTAAGAAATCAAACTGCGGCACAAATCACCCATCAGTCCGTTTTCTTTCCAAGAATTCCATCTCCACTCTGTCAAACTTTGCAGGTGTGCTCTCCAGTCAGTTTTCATCTCTAATAGTTCCCCAGGTTATTTTTTCACGAACAATTAATTCTTAGGGATCCAGGGCTAAGAGCGTGAAGAAAACGATGGAAATAAGGACCTGGAAAAGAGAAATCTACGCACCAGGCCATGTGGTTCCTAACTTCTCACTGCCTGGTTTCCCAGGAATCCTCCATTTTGAGGGTGGGCAGTAGACCTAGTGTGCTGAGGCTGTTGGGGCAGCCATTTGGGGGGACCCTAAGAGGTAGGTTCAGCAGCAATCCAGTCTGAATTCCATACAAAGTCCCACTTGGAGTAATTTTGTTTTATATTCATCACAACATTGGCGCACAGGCAGTGCCCATGTATGTGACTATGTGACCTGCAATGGTTTTATTATTATTATTATACGTTTGTATGCCACCAAATAAGTTTTAGAGATCCAGTCTTACCATGTTTTCTCATAAATAACTAACACGTGATTCTTACAAAGAATTTAGAAGATAGAGTCAAAGAATTATAAAATCTTGTTTCAAACACTGATAACCTTCGGCATATTTATTCCCATGCTTTCAACACACAGTTACATATTTATGGTAATAACCCACAATAAAATTACATTTAAGTTGGGTGTGTGTGTATACATACATACACACGTACACACACACACACGCATCACGTTTTAGATCCAAAATTTTAACATCTGATCACACGGTAGATTGAAATTCTGAAACACCTGCAAGACCTTGATTTTAGACAATAAAACATTTACAGAGAACTTCTTGGTTGGCCTATTTATTAAACATTATTTATTTGGTTTAATTTAATCTTTTTTAAAATTCTTACTCAAGATATAAAATTCCAAGAATGCCACCACTCAGGAATCTTGATTTGGAAAGCTGCCTTACCTAAGAATTCCATTTCCATAAACTCTGAAACTAATTTTGCAATGGACACTAAATACTTATGCCCCAGAACATTAAGGTTTCTTTTTTTATGCTTCTCAAATTTTATAACATTTTTATCTTAAAATTTAAACACTGTTCAGAAGGAAAACAGAATTCCTTAAAGGAAAGCCGGAACTGTTATTTCTCAAATCCCTGTCCAGATGTGCATCCTAAGAAAACTTGGAAGTGGCTGCATATTCAGTCTTTACATGCAATCCTAATGTTTCATTAATGTCTCCTTTTATACCCAATATACAGATATAAATATGCTGGCTGGGAATTTCAAGTCGAAAAGCATACTATCACACTGACCATCACTGCAAAAACTGAGCTTTTAAAAATGTCTACAGATAGACATACATTATATATAAATGTTTACACACACAACTAATTAGATGCACACTGGTTACACTTTTGCAGTCTTCAGCACTACCTGACACCATTTGCATACTTGCATATCAATATATCTTTTCCAGTGCCTGAAAATGTTTTTATAATTTACCCTGGAACACCTTTCTATTCCAAGAAATTACAAGTTATGCATGCTGGCCAAGCATTCCAATTTTGAGAAATTATAAATAAGAAAACAAATGGTACCTCAGTTTGAAGAAATAACCACTTGAGAAATGTCTTTTCATGCATTTTGTCCCTTCCCTTTGCACCATTTTTAAAAAATAAATGTTCAAATTCCCTTCAACTTTCAGCATTAAAACAAGTTTTCCTACCTTTAGCCTGAATGCATTATAAACAATCAAATATTCTTTGGAATTCTAACACCTCTTAAAATTTTGCCACTCGTCTTTGCATTTTTAGAAACCACCATGCTTCTTTATAATGTACCTGCTACAACAGCCATGTGTTGAAGAAGTGAAGCGAGGTCACAGGTAATGCCACCTCCGGTAGAGGACTTTTTAAATGTGGGTTCATCTTCAATCCTCTTCACTTGTTTTTGGTTCCCATTTGTTAGTGGGAGGTCTGCTGGGTGGTTCCACTTTTCTCGAGGCTCTCCCAACTCCAAGCAATTTGGGGGCAACTGAAACCTCCTGCAAGCAGTGTGCCCCCAGGGATTGTCCAGCCTTCTGCACGCGCACTCAGCAACGAAAAATGGGCCAGGACCCCAGAGCCAGTAGGCAGCGCGTGCTCTGAGGGGCTGGGGAGAGACCAACACCCACACCTCAGGACTTTGTTAGTGGCTTCCTCTGGTCCCGCCCACCCTGGGAGAATACAAAGACCCACCCCGTGACTTCCTGTGCCTGGACTTCCTGGCGGCTGCTGGCCCATTCCTGTTGCTCCCGTGGGCAGCTCCCATAACCTGGACTCCACCTTTGGCCAGAACTTCAGCTAGCTTTCTAGAAGAGGCACTGAGCTCCAGTTTGGGGCTGGGCCGGTCCCCCCCCCCCCCCATGGACGTTTGTAAACGAAAAGTGGGTTCATAGACAAAGCCTTGGGGCTTTTTCCGGTGACTTCCTTAAGATGGCAGTGTTGCTTCAGAAATTCTGTCTGACGCTGCCCCGTGCCCCCTTCTCCCTCCCCGCTCCTGTGAAAAAAAAAAAAAATGTGACCAAAGACAAAGACACCAAGAGGAAGTATGGCTGCCCTGCTTCTTTCCCGGCTTGAAGAAACGTGCTCCCACTATTGTGATTTACTCTTGGTTCCCATCTACAATCAAACTGGAGCCTAAACCTACACTCTCATCAGGCATCTTTTGGGTTCAAGAACTCAATTTTCACTTACCTAATCATTACAGTTTTGCTTTTTCGGCACTCAGCATGGTATTCCCCCAGCGTTTTCTCTTGGCACTAAATTGTCCTGGGATCTCAGGAGGCAAACCTCGGAATTCAGACCTAAGAGGGGACGTGGTAGCACCTAAGGGCGTTGGGAAGAGCAAATCTAGGCACCAGTACCTGGGATTCTGGATCTGACTCACTTTTGAGTTTCCCTGGAAAATTTTTTTTTTTTTTTTTTTTTTTTTGTCTGAGCACTAGGCGATGTGTTTTCAGGGAGAAGCAACTATTTGTTTCAAGCCCTAAAATAAGTGTCTAGACAGTTCTCAAGACTGGGTGCTATACAATGCGCACTTGGAGTAATGCCCATTTTATATATACCATGGCAGGCAGAGGGCACATGATTTAGTCTCATGGTCTCAGCATTTAACATTGGGACACAGCTTGTTTCTAGGTGGCTTCCTATGACTTAACTGTGTATGTGCATGTCCGTGATCACATTTTCGGGATCAATCTCACAACATTTTCTTATAAATAACTAAGACTTGGTGCTTGTGGAGGATTCAGAAAATAAATGTGTGTGATCAAAAGTAAAGCATTGTCATAAACATACCAGTACCACTGATAAACATTTGGATTATGTTTCCATATGTACTTACAAACTCTTTCTATATACTCACGCACTCATTTCAATATACACATAGAAATGTGTATATTTAGCTTCATACACAGCAATAAGTTTATATTAAAATGGGATTTATTTGTATGTTGTGATTTGGATCATATTTTCACTTTTTTTTCCTGGGCAGTTAACATGAAAACTTTCCCAAGACCTCATTTTTTATAAATAAAATATTGGCTACCAGCTTCTTAATTGTCACATTGACTAGATATATTAGAATTTCAATGTAAAAATGTCCAGTTCATAAGACACTATTTAACAACTGGAAATTTAAGGCCTATGATTCCACTCTTCAGATATCATTTGAAAACCTACACTTTCTAATCTCTATTATGTTTATATATGTCTCTATATGTATACATATATAGATACACACACATTGAAATAAATACAGAATCACCACAACACACATGTGCCTCATAAAATATAGGATTTTCACCTTCCTTAAAAATTTAACTATGTTGTAATCTAAAATGTGATCTTAACATTTTATTTTTCAAAATATAAGAGATTACATTATTGTATAAGATTTGTGTTGACATCAACTTTGATCCAGATAGATATTCTATCAAAGCTTCGAGTGAAAGCATTCACTGTTTTTCACAGTCATCAATAATCTTTTATCAATGTTTACTTACTAAAAATTAAGTCTTGCTAATTTTCCATGATAATGACAAATTGTCATTTGGACATGTTTCTACCCAAGAAATAGAAGTGAAAATATGATCCAAACCATAACATACAAACAAATTCCATCTTAACATAAATTTATTGTTGTGTGTGAAATGAAATGGCAGTTTGTACATGTATAAACACATACACACACATATACACAAACGCACACATATAAATATAGAGGGTGAAATTTAATTGCATTCTTATTGTAATGACCCCCATAGTTAGATATGTAATTTTTACACATATATATACACACATTGATATATACTAATGTACTAATGTGTATGTTAGTTTTTCTTTAAACATAATTAAATGCATGATTACAGTTTTGAACAAAATCTTCAATATTTTACACAACTTTCATATACATACGTACATATATATATATTTGGAGAACATGGAATTTCTTTATTGTAGGATGAATCTTGTTACCCAAGAGATTTATAAAAATCTTATTATACAAGAACTGCACAAAACAAATTTGCTACAGGCAAATTGTTAAAATTTTGAGAATTAATAAGGTCAAAAAATGATATTATAATAATGACTTCTTTAAAATAAAATTAAACTTTCTTCATACCTCCAGTGTTCAAATATGTTTTCTGCACTTTTTGTACCCAGGGTATGTTAAAAACTTCATTAAATATTCTTTGAAATACTGGTTATTTCTTAAAGAGAAGCCTCATGTATTTTGAATTTCTCAAATCAGACATGTTTCTTAATAAGTCCAGAAATAACAGCCATTTATAAAGAAGAACAAGGAAATTGCAGGCAATGCAACCTCAAACAAACAAGTACCTATAAAATATGGTTGTATCCAATCCTCTTGTTCCGTATACTCAGAGATATAGACTCCTCGGGGCGATGTGATCAGAGAAAGTTGTCATAAATAATTTCTTCTGGCAATATTTGATCTGAATTTGCTATTAAGTTACAAATATAAGCATTGTGAAAAATGTTGGCAAATACACAAAAATCTATGAAAGACGTATGGAAATACTTCACCCCAAGGAACCACTATAGACAGCTTAATATGTACTCATGTTCAAATGTTGTGAACAAGATTTACAACCATTCCTAAGAACTGATATTTAACTAAACAAATATAGCCTATGGCTCATCAATAAGTTCCACTATTTGTTCACAAGGTGCTTGTAACACCCAAACACCCACAGATGAAGACATCATCATTTGTTTTCTTCATTGACATCCTAGTTATACTGTAGGTGGAATTTTGTGTCATTGTTTCTTCACTCAGCATTGGAGAATGGATACTCATAAGTTTCCTTTGTTGTGGATCAAATTCTATTGATCATATATGCATCTAGCAAAGACATGATAAAACTGAGCAACTGTAAAACAGGAAATAGTGGATACTCTCAATGATATCAACTCAATTGATTTTTCAATCTATTGCATTCTGTCCTTTCTTCTAATGGATTTGTGTGCAAGTGTGTGTGCATGCATATGTGTGTGTTTCTGTGCTTGTGCCTGGGAATGTTTTGCTATAAATTTCAACTGATGTGGATCTATAGATGGGATATTTCTTGTGGCTTGAAATTGTTCTTTTATCCATTCTTTTATCATGTCCTTTATAGCAAGGTCACTTCAAATGTCATTAAATATACATAATAAAACTGAATTTTGTGTTGTCATAATTTACCAAAATGTTTTGTTTCCATGACTATTAAAAGTAGGTCATTTGATCATTGCATCATGTACATAGAATTGTCTATTTTTATAGAAAAATAGTGTCTTAGAATAAATGATTCTTAATAACTTGCAGTTTCATTAAATTTATTTTTAGTTTATTTTTTCTTATTTTCTGTGAATGACAAAAGTAGCCCTTGTTTTCAAATTTTTAATCCTCAGAGGATGTATAATTAAAACATGGAGCTCTAACTTATATTCTTTTCTACCCAAGTTTATTAAAATATAATTGACATATAACCTACCTGTATTCTTGAGATATAGATGCCACTTGGTGATTTGCTTAGAACCTTTCCAGAGACATTGCTTTGTGCATATTCACTTTTTAGAATCTAAACATGTTTACTCGTATAGATAATCTTGAAGTAGAAAAAATTATCTTTCAATTTCTGTTTATTTTTCTTAGCTATCAAACTTGGAAATTTTTATTTCAGAGTTCTGAAAATTTCATTTGCCTTCTAAATCAATAGTGTAAGACAGTGATTGGAATTGAATTTTTACAATGTCTGAAGATTTCCTTATGTGTTTACATGAGAATGTGTGTGTATGCAAGCCAAAGCCTTAGATGTACACAGAAGCATCAAAATGTGACCTAGAACTCAGAGAAAAATTAGTCAGTAGAACTTGACCCAGATATATCTGAATAAATTCTAAGAACAAATAAGGATTATAATAAAGTTCTTAAAAATACACAAGGATTTAAAGGAAAATAATAAGGAAGAAAAAAATAAAATAAATAGAAACTAAAAATCAGAGCCAAATGGAAATTCTAAAATTCAAAAATTACATGAAATAAAAATTTACTTCACTGGATGATGAATAGTGTATTCAATACTACAGGAAATATCAGTGAATATAAAACATAGTAATAATCATATAATCTTAAGCACAAAGATAAATAAGGTTAGAAAAATGGAAAGAGTTTCAGTGACTTTTGGGCTAAACTGACATTTATGTACTCTGAGTTCATAAAGGAAAGGAGAGAAATTGCAGGAGTGGAGGGCAAAAAAGTAGATAATTTATCAGTCTCAATAAAGTTGATAAATGTTCCTATGGAAGAAGACCAAATAAACAAAGAAAATTAGAATAAGGAAAAACAATCAAATTTCTGAATACTATTGACAAGGAGAACCTCTTAACAATAGGCTGAATAAAAGACTCATCACACAGATTTGTGAGGTGAAACTAACTCTCTAAATAGGGGTTGGGAAACGATGGCCCCCCACAAAATAAATCCGGTAAGTGACCTGTATTTGTAAGGCCTGAAAACTAAGACTAGTTTTTACATTTTCAAAGGATTGTTCAAAAAAATAAGAATATGGAACAGAAACCATATGTGCCTTGCAAACCTTAAATGAATCATTATCTGTCCCTTTACACAAGAGTTTGCTGTCCCATACATCTAAGACAAAAGATAACTTCACCCACACTATTTCTTAGAGAAAGAGCATTTTCTAGAAACCTCATTGTGGTCTAATGTGTACTTCCTCATGGGGATGGCTTCACGGAAGTAAACTTAGGTTATTCCATATTAGTATTTATGTTAGGTCAGTTCCCAAAAGTATATTAGATGGTTTCTAGACACAAGCAAGTCATAACCATATCTGTGAAATGATCTTACGCAAACCCGAAGAAATCATTCCTGAATGAGGGCCAGAGGCCTAGTGAACTGGGTGTAGGAGATGACCCTTTCTAGAGAGCCTCTCAGACCTCATTACACAGAATCAGATAAATACCTTCTGAAGTTCTAACTAGTTTTTACCTTCAGGTTTTAGTTTCTTGAAAGACAGCGGGCTGAAAGGGGGGCTAAACAAAGGAGAATGCAAGAGACCACTGGGGTTTAGGGGCATCCTAGTGTCAAAATGAAACTATGAACTGTTAAAACGGGATGCTGATTTTGAGGACTGCATTAAGTTCATTTAATCTCTTGTTTCTTGCAATTTGCAGCGACATGGATGGAATTAGAGGGAATCATACTCAGTGAAATAAGCCAGAAAGAAAAAGAAAAATATCGAATGGTTTCACTTATAACAGGAATATAGGGAGGCCGGGTGGGAGAGAGACACTCAGTGGTGGGGGGTGTGGGGGAGGGGAGGATAAGGGCACAAAATGGAAGAGAGGAGAATACAGGGGACCATGGAGATGGATCACGGGTGAATTGGTGGTGGGCTGCCCAAGGGGAATACAAAATGTAAAAGACATAAATAACAATAAAAAAAATTAAAAAATAATAAATCTCTTGTTTCTGCAAGTGATAGCCCTGATATGTCCTGAACGTTTCCAGAATGGCCAGTAGTTGTATACTTAAGAATTGTCTGGTACTAGTTATCTGGGGTGCCAGGAAAGGGGAAAGTGGGGTGTGCCTGTAGTACCTTCATCTGCAGCTATGTTTTGGAAGACAAGGGTGCAGAATCACAAAGGAGAGTTAGAAATAGCAGTTACAGGGAGGATAAAGGAATAGGCACGTGTCAAATGGAGAGAGTTAGAGATAGCATTAGTCTCAGAGATGGGATGGAATCAGAGATGTTTGCTTTCAACTTGGACATTAATTATTACACAAATGTTAAGATATGTCTTAGAGATGGGATGGATCAGGAATCTTGAAATTGCTGTAGGGGTCACCTGTGTTAGGTGTATAAGTATCAATGACAATGACATCTGCTTAATGAATTATCCCCTTGATAATTATATGGTGCCCATCTTTGTTCTTAATTACCTGTTTTTCACTGATAGTTTAATTTATCAGACATGAGAATAGCAGTTCATGCTTTTTTCCTCTGAATTACCAGCTGGAAATATTTTGCTCCATCCTCTCACTTTAAGCCTATGTTTGTCTTTACATCTGATGTGAGTTTCTTGTATGTGTACTATTTCTGGGGCATGCCTTTCTATGCAGCCTGCCATTCTGCGTCTTTTAATTGGAAAATGTTAAGCATTCAAGTTTCAGGTGATCATTGATATGCGAGACTTATTTACTACCATTCTTTTTTTCCTCTGGCTATTTTATCTTTCTGTTGTTTCTTTTTCCATGAGTTTCTATCTGCATTTTCAATTTGATGACTTTCCTTGGTGGCTCTCCCAGTTTCTTCATCTGAGGTGTTTCTCTATACTGGGTTTTTGTTTAGGGGTTACCATGAGGATTGCATCAAATGTTCTATGTGAAATATTCCTCTTTGTACTGGTGTCAAGTCCTCATCATTTGACTACATAGATTCTATCTTTTTCTGCCTCTCCTTTAGTGTTTTGTTGTTATCTCATACTATTCTTTTTTTAAAAAAAAGATTTTAGTTATTGATGCATAGAAGAACTGGGGTGTAGGCCAGAGGTACAGGGGGTGAGAGGATTAATCAGAGACAGAGTGGGGAGCAGAGCAGGTGGATCTACTGAAATACACTGCTGAGGGGAGCAGCAGGAGAGACAGGAGAGGTCTGCTGCGCCATGTGTGGGTCAGCGCCCTTGCGGGGGATCCAACTCGGATAGTGGTGGTGATAGTGCTGAGACTTAACCCCTAGGCCACCAGGAAGGCCCATTTTATTCTTAATTATATTTCTTATCCCTTGTTACTATTTATCACCTTGCTCAAGGCTTATTTTTCTTTTCATGTGGAAGAACTTTTAACTTTTCTTGTAGGGTAGACCTGCTAGTGGTAAACTCCATTAACTTCTGTTTTCTGGGAAAGCGTTTATTTCTCCAACATATTTAAATGATTATTTTGTAGGATAAAATATTTTGGTTGGCAGTTTCTCTTTTAGAATTGTAAATATGTCATTCCACTGTCTTCTTCCTTGAGTGTATCTGCTGAGAAATCTGATGACAGTCTAATGGACAAGCCTTTGTATGTTCCATTCTTTTCCCATCTTAGCAGTGATGAACTAGTGATGAACTTGAATATTTTTTCTTTTAAGTTGACTTTTAATAATTTAACAGTGATGTGTCTTCATGAAGGTTGCTTTGCAATTTAGAAATGTGGGTGTTCCTTGGGCTTCCTGGACTTCCATGTTCAATTGTTTCCTTAGGTTTGGGAAATTCTCAACTATGATTTCTTTTAATAAAGTCTCTGCTCCCTTCTTTTTTTCTCTTCTGGAGTTCCCATTATCCTTATTTTCCTCTTTCACTGGAGTCTGTTATTTCTCACAGTGTTTCGTTTTTTCTAAATTTCATTTCTCTCTCTTCTCCCACTCTGTATTTGTTTGTCTTTTCAGGACTTTGTTGAGTTTTTAAAAATTTTGTTATTCTAAAATCTTTATTAGGACTTCAAATTCTGTGTCCCTTATATAGAACTCTGGACCTCTCATATTTCAGCATTTTGATCTTGTGTTCAGATTCTCCTTGTCTTTCTCAGCATGCATGCTGTCTTATTTTTTCCAGTTGGAGTACTATGTCTTTGTTTCTTTATCTTCTTCATTTACGTTGGTGGCAAATGAGGAACGGAGTATATGCTGGAGTCCAAATACTTGGTATCAGTTTGCTGGGGAGGGGTGGGTATTCCAGTCAGAGTGACTTGCATTGCCTTTTCTTCCCTTGTGCTACAAAACAATGTTCACTGCTTCACAGAACTCAAATTCAAGTGCACTGTCTCCTTGCATGTCCTATCCATAGCTCTTGGAGTAAGAGCCTTGGCATGGGGTGCTTGGGGCTGGGCACCAGGACTGTGGAACTTGGTGTAGAGTACACCGCATTTGGTACAAGGCTTAGGACTTCGGTGGTGCAGAATGCATAGCTTGTATCCCTTTCACATCTCCCAGGGGACTCTGCCACCTGCACTGCTGGCAACCAGATTTTCGGTAACTGAACCCAACAGTTCCAACACCCGTATGCAAATAGGACTGCACTCCCCACTCACTGAATAAATTTCATCATGCATGGTTTGTGCACTCACAGTCTGTGCCCGTCCTTGGCTTGTTTGGCTGACTGCTGTGCTCATTGCTTTGGCTGCAACTCCTTCAGTCTCTCCCTGCTCTGTCCCAGAACCACATCAACAACCTTGGAGCAACATATGCATGGTTTAGTTCCCTGTCACTAGTGATAAACTGGTGAAATTTTCTGAGAGCAAAACTTAATTATTCTGTACTTGTATTTCGGATAGATGTTAATCACGACCTCCTATTTCACCATATCGCCACAAAGCTGAACAAATTTATTTTGAATAAATAAAGGAGGGAAAAGAGACAAATCTCCCATTCAAAAGAATTCCAAATAATTTATATAGATACTCAGCTTTCAAGAAGGAGAACATAATTTTTGTTCCTTAAGTGTGGGCTGCTCACAGAGTCACTTCCTTTCAAAGAGTGCAGTGTAAGAACACACACAAAAAGTAGCTTTATAGTGGAGAAACCTGGCAAACACTACCTCAGCCAGGTGATCAAATTTAACTTCAACACTAAGTCATGTAGACAGTGTGTATCTTGATAGACATGAAGAAAATGACACTAGACTTCTGCAATATTCCTCCTCAAAATTTATGACCCCAGTTTAACCATGAAAAAAACAAATGCCAATATAGGGGGATTATGCAAAATATCTGACTGGTACTCCTAAGAACTATCAAGTTATCAAAAATAAGGAAAGTCTGAGAAGCTGTCACAACCCAGCAGACCCTGAGGAGGCATGACCAGCAAGTGCCATGCAACATCCTAGATGGCAACCTATGACCAGAAGGACATTAGGTTAAAACTACAGAGATCTGAATAAAGTATGCTCATTGCTTAATAATTATGTATCAACATGGGCTCCTTAATTATGACCAATGCAACATACCAGCATAAGATGTTCACAATAGGGACACTGGGTGGAGGGGATATGGGAACTCTTGTGTTCTACCTTTGCAAATTTTCTGCAAATAGAAATCTATTCTCAAATTAAAATAAATAAATAATGTCCCAAAGCTAAGGGACTAAGTGGGTAATGGTGAGAGAGATCTTGGAGGTTATGGGTAGCTTCTGGTTTATACTTTATTTGGTTATATGTCTTGACAGGTGGTTTTCCATAGGATGAGGAATGGGGTGGGTTTCAAAGACAAGATGAGGGCCAGCTATTTGGTGAGGTAAAGGGGAGGCATGGGAAAGGCTGAGGTATGGCTTGAGTAGGGATTAGGAAAATTGTGTTGCACATCAATTGGCAATTAAATAGTGTTTTGTTTCTTAATAAAGGATGGGTAGGCAGCTCAGACACAATCAAAGTTTAGGAAGGGGTAATAAGAGGCTGCAGTGACAAGAAGTTATAGAAATAATATTTATCTTTAGGTATTGCGCATGGCGGGGAGACAAGAATGACTGCTTTTCACATTACTCGGCAATAATATTGGAAATAATGCAGTAAGCTAATCCTTCTTTATGGTAGTCTATGTACAGTCATCTCAACGTGTCCGAATGTCCTGCTAGTATTTAGAACAGTCTGTCCTTTTGTTACACATTAAGAGGTGTTCTTATGCATAAAATCACCACCAGGTGAGGGCCAAAGGGTGGGTGTTGGGGGTGCTGGGAACTGCCACATATCAAGGAGGCCTCTCTCAGGCCCCATTACACACTCACCATGGAGACTTTCTCATCTCTACATTAGGGCTTCAGGGGACAGGTATTATAGGGTTTCAAAGAAAGGTGTATCACCAGCCATCACACTATCGTAATATTCAGGATCCACAGCAGTGTGCTCAGAGAACATTCTTGGTTCTAACTTTTTTTGGAAAGATTTATTTATTTATGCATACAAGGATGGGGTGTAGGCCCGAGGTATGGGGTGGTGAGAGGGTTCACTAGAGACAGAGTGGGGAGCAGAACAGGCGGATCAACTGAAGTACACTGCTGAGGGGAGCAGGGGGCGAGGCAGGAGAGGTCTGCTGCGCTATGTGGGAAGCTCCCTGGCCAGGGATCAAACTCGTGCTGCAGGGGCTGCTGATAGCTTCATAATGCTGAGACTTAACCCGCTGCACCACCAGGGAGGCCTTGATTCTAACTCTCGCTTGTCCCATCAAATCACATAGCTTTTAAGCCCACACCCAAAATTCCAATTTTATTACTTTGGGATGGAACCTAGGCATCAGTATTAAAAAACATTTTCCCCAGATGAGAACCACCAACTTGACTCCTTCATGCCTCCTGCTTCCAGTTAAATCCTGTTTCACTGACACTTGCCTTCAAGGCCCCAGCCTGTCTTCCTGTGTGTTGTTGGAGTCTTCCTCCACCCAACCTGGAGACAATGACTTCACAATGGAGAGGAGGGGCACCCGGTCTGCATCCAGGACAGATATACAAGCCGGGTCATGATCACCCCTCTAGGCAGCTAACTCGGGCAGGGCAGGGAAGGAGAGCCAATCCTCAGAGAAGACAGCAGAGGGAAAGAGCCCTGGGGCCTCCCGGTGTCCTCACTTAGTCCGAAGTAGGAGGAACCCGCAGAGTGGCAGTGGTGGCTTCGAGACGCCTCTAGATGGTCTTTTCTCTTTGTGGCCGCTGAGTATGTCAGCGCTGGTGTGTGCGGACGAGTGGCTCCCGGCCTGACGCAGAGGGAGGCCCTCAGCGCATTGTGCCCTCGTTCTAAGCCCAAGGAGTCAGGAGCTGCAGTAGCTGCAGCCTAGTCTCAGCCATGCTTCTCGGAGACTCTGACCCAAAGGGTGAGTAGGATGTGGCAGCGATGGAGCAGGGAGGAGGCAGGGGCCTGGCTTACCCTAAAGGGGGCAGGGAGAGCACCGGGGCCAGCTGGGCCTGTGGGGGCCGGCTGCTGAGAAGAATGAAACCCAAGGGTTCTAGGCCAGGTGCTGATGGCCCAGAACAGGCGAGGGCCCCCAAGAGGCCTCCATCAGGGAGCGCAGGCCCTGCCCTCTGACTAGAGAGGCCTACAGGCCTCCGCGAAGTTCCCACGGGAGCACTTCTGCCCAGCATGGCGCCCTTGTGAGCAGAGGTCACAGTGCTGCGTTCCCCCCTCCCCTGTACCCCCTGTGAACTCTGAGCGGTAGTTTGGGACACAGAAAGAACCCCCCACTCCCCGCCAGCCTCTCTCTGGACACTACTTCCTGGGCCTTTAGCTGTGGTTCCTAAATTGTGCATGTCACAAAACCCGCACACAAAACTGCGGGCCTGGTGAAAGCAACGGGAAGATGCACCAGAACTGCTGTGTTTGTGGTTCAACGGGTTTTCTTTTCACAGAAGTAATGCTCGCCCACCCTGAACCCCAAGTGAGCAAGCCCTGCTGCCCTCTAGCCTCCTCCGGACTGGCAGTTTCACACTTGCTGGGTCTGCGCTCGTGTCATTCGCCCCCGTGGCCGCTAGATGCCGACAGAGACCTGGCAGGACGCCTCCTCTTCTCCTGCAGGGCCCTGGACCACCTTCTTGCTGGTCAAGTTTGTCCTCATCTGGTAGGTGAAACAGGCCTCAGTGCCCCCTTCTCCCCGCCTCCCTGCCCTGGTATCTGTATCTGCCCTCACCTGGCACACACATGGTTGGGTGAATGAAGGCTGCAAACCCCTCTCAGCTGGCACCCGGGACACTCCGCACTTTGCAGTCCTCGCCCCTCCCAGATCACAGGTGTGAGACTACTCCCACCAATAAGTGGGGTGGGGCAGGTGCTGCCAATGTGGCTGTCTCTGGCTGTGCCCGCGATCCCCAAACCTGCTGCCTCCTTTGCCATGGGGAGCAAACAGGACAGGGCCCAGGTTTTCTTGAGCTCTCATAACCCACACCAGCAACTAGGAGTACTGTAGGCTTGGCTAGGACATGGGCCACATCTTAGTGGCTGTGTGACCTTGCGTTAGTTACTTAACCTCTCTGTGCTTACGTTTCCTCATGTATAAAATGAGGGTTGTAATAGAAACTACCTCATGGGGTTATCATAGGAATGGAATGAATCAATATTTCTAAAACACTTGTGACAATACCTGACACATATTATTAAATGTATGTCAGCTATTCTAATTTGTCCTCTTGGACCCTTGTAATAAAACCCCATTCATTGTATTTTTGTTGTTACTTTGGCATATCCTATTGTTCCTAGCTGTTCATTATGGACTTTGTTCCTGTTTTCTTCAGCTGTGTCTGGCAGTTGCTAACTGCTTTTCAGTTCTACTTTTCTAAAAAACCCTCATGTGGGTGTTGGGGCTGTCTTGCTCTGGCTTGACACAGTGTATACTGCAGTCCCTGTTTTCTCTCGGAACAACAAGAGTATGTAGAAACTCCCTCCACCTACAGATAGAAAACCTTCCGCTCTGGTGTAAACATTTGATGCTTGGGAGGACAGCTTCAGGGCCCAGGCATAATATGCTGCTGTGGGTGTACAAAGTTAAGCTCCCATCCAGTGGGTATTGTGCCCTACCCACTCAAATATACAGTTCTATTTGACCAAGAACTTACACGGCTCTCAGTTTCCCTCATTTGACTGTTTCTCTGTCTCCCAACTTCAGAATATCAAAGCTCTGCATGTGGCCCGAGGGGACTTGCTCACTGCCCTAGGTGAGGAGAAGCAGACAGGAAGGCTGTCCCTTGTGGGCAGAGCCTGGGTGCAGAATTTGGTAGCTTCCTCCCAAAGCCAGCTTGCAGGTCATTTGGAGAGCTCACCAAACTAAACATTGTCATTTGTATTGCACAATGAACTAGAGGTTCATTGTGAACTAGAGGTTCATAAACTTAAAAAATAAAAACAGCTGTTTCTAAAGAATGCATCTTAATAGCATGAGTAGAAGAACAAGGCCTAGCACTGCCGTGGTGCTTGTAAAGACTAAAATAACTAGACTGTGTGTTGGCTGGGCAGTTTCTTCAGCATCTTCCTCTCTGCCACTGTCTGAGGAGGCCCTTCTAGAATCCATGGTGTTTAACCTACAGGGAGGACACAATAATGTAAAAGATATGAATAAAAAATAAATAAAAAGGAAAAAATAAATCTAAAAAAAAAAATCCATGGTGCCCTCCAGGCTTTTGCTAAAGTAGGCTAGGTTATTCACAGCAGTCCTCCTCTGAAAAACTTTAAAATGGAAACAATAACCTCTTTAAACCATTGAAAAGCTGAAAAGGGAGTAAGGTGGTGCCTGACCAGAACAAAGGGAGATAGAAGACCTGGGGAGATAAATGAGACCATGTTTGCTTTGTGAATACAATAAACCCTCACTTAACATCTTGCAGCTTCTTGGAAGCTGTGACTTTAAGTGAAATGGTATATAAGGAAACCAATTTTACTATAGACTGATTGCTACTAACAAGAGTTAAATTCTTAAGTTCTGCTTAAAAATATCAACAGACTTCTTAATAAAGACCCCCAAAACACTTCTAGTATTAAGCCATCATTTGCATTCATTCATTTTCCAACTCACTTATTCAAGTTCAGGATCATGGGTGGCCAGAGCCTATTCAGGCAGCTCAGAGGTTAATGGGGGAGCCGGTCCTGAACAGGACACCCTTCCGTCCACATCAGAGCCGCGCCTGCCCATATTTGCACTGACTGGGACAATCAAGACAAGTCCCGTGCACATCTGGATGGGGATGGAAGCCCAAGAACTAAAAGCAATCCAAGCAAGAAGAATGAGCAAACTCCTCACAGACCAGTGGCTCCAGCCAGGAAGCCATTGTTTTTTTTCTCATCAAGAACAAAAGAATGTTGAATGAAGCAATATTATTCAAGTACCTGCTGTTTTTTCCAAATAAGGAAATTGTTTTGATAACTGCTTAGGACAAGAGGAACAGAAACCAAAGGTCAAGGTGTAAACAAAGCAGGGCATTCCTTCAACTTGTTGCCACCCAAAAGGGCTCCACATACAGGACCTAGGATGGGACCCAGCTCTCGCACAGAATTTTATCTTAGGTTCTACTTGCCTGATGTTTTGGGAGTCTTAAAATTTAAGGTTATTCTCTACTATAAGCACCCATAATAATCCCTCCTCAGGAGAAGTGTATTAAATCGTGATATCCAAAATAATCAGGCACATAAACAAACACGGCAGCATAAGCAATAGTAAACAGAAAAAATAGACAGTTAATGGAATTATTCGACATAGACCATAAAACAACTGTGCTTACACTATGTAAAGATATTAAAAAGAAATTCCACTTCTGGCCAGTATAGAATAACAGGGACCAATTTATCCTCATAGCTTAACAACCAGAAATTAAATGTAAATGAAGCAACAGTTATTAAGACACTAGACACCAGGTTACAAAGGATAGAGACCCTTAAAGATAGAAAACACAAAATGCCACTAAAGCAATCCACACATTTAGAGGTTAATTTAGAGCACTACATACTTATATTAGTAAAGAAGAAAGGTCTCAAGTCAACTATATTAATGTATAACTTAAGAATTAAAAAGAACAAATTAAACCCAGAGAAAGCAGAGGAAAGAAATAATAATAAAGATTATGGTGAAAAACAGTGAAATAAATCAGGAAAACAATAGAGAAAACCAATGAAACCCCAAACCGGTTTTTTAAGAAAATCAATAACATTGATAAACTTCTAACCAGAGTAATAAGGAAAAAAGACAGAGAATGCAAACGAAAAAACAATATAAGAACTCAAAAAAAGTTACCACCATGGAATCTATGTATATTTAAAAATCATTATTTATAAAGGTTAATATTAAGGACTTTATAACAAAACATTTGAAAATTTAAATGAAACAGATAAGTCTCTTAAAAGATATAGCAAGAAAAGCTCTCTCAAGAATGCACTGTCTTATATCTATTTTTAAAAAGGAATTCTTAGTTTTAAAAATTCCCACAAATAATACTCCAGGCCCAGATCACTGTTGAATCCTATCAAGCATTTAAGGAATAAAGAGCCCAAATGGAATTTGGGCTCTTTCCAAAAAGGCAAGGGAAGGGTATAATTACCAACTCATTCTAGGTGGGAATCATTACCTTGGTACTAAAACCATACAAAGATATTATAAGACAAGAAAAACAAAAGACCAGTATCCCTCATTGTCATAGATGGAAAAATGTGAAATATTTAAAAAATGTTTTTCTTAATTCCCATCAAAAAGTTTACATATGTTAGTCCCTGCATTAATTTCAATCCTCTGTTATTTTCTGCATCATAAATTTTTCAAGATCCAACTTATCAACTAATTGTGTGATACTTTTCTTTGCATATTGTTACAAAGATGTTGTAATTTAACATTTAATGTGCTTGTCTGCAACCAAACTATACAACACCAAGAATAAAGAAGTGTATCTTACATTTCTTTTTTATCCCTTGAAGCTTTGTTCATAGTATGAGATCCAGAAATGTTTGTTCACATTTTTTATTATATTAAGATTACACAATAAATGGTATTAAGGCACTGCATTCTAAATATATGTACTTTATTGGCAGAATTGTACATTTTGGTGGTCCAGGAGTCCCATATTTTGCTAACATACGGAGGAGAAATATTTTGACGTCCATCTTATTAACAATAGCTACGTAACTGATCTCAAGGAGGCAAATGTAAAATCTGTCTCTTCTGTCAATATTGGTGTCAAAGTCGCTGAAAACAGTTCTTATTTGTAGCCATCTAGATGGCATATTTCCTTGAGATTAGATGGATACTTTACTCAGAATTAGACTAGCCCATGGAGAGTCTACTTTATTTTACTCTTTTGGGTGTCATAGACTGCTGTAGGGTTTGATAAAAACAACAAACCTTCTGCTCCCCAAATACCCACAGACATTGTCATTTAGTATTTCTATAATTCAGGAGTTCAAGTTATTAATCATCCAAACACTGGTTTCCTAGGACCCTGGGGATTCCAGGTTAATGGTCACAGAGCTCATGGACCAGAATTCTTTTTTTTTTTTTTTAAGATTTATTTTTTATTTATACATACAAGCTGGGGTACAGGCCAGAGGCGTGGGGCGGCAAGAGGGTTCACCAGAGACAGAGCGGGTAGCAGAACAGGCAGATCAGAAATACACTGCTGAGGGGAGCAGCGGGCAAGGCAGGAGAGGTCTGCCGCGCCATGTGGGAATCTCCCAAGGGCGTCGAACTCGCGTCGCCGCTGCCGACAGCTCCACAGCGCAGCGCTTAACCGTTGCGCCACCAGGGAGGCCCCACATGGACCAGAATTCTATTTTCCTCCCTTACACTCTAAATGCTGTATGACTAGGTAACTCATACATCAAATTTGTGCCTCAATTTTCATCATTTACACAAAGAGAAATACTCCTGTGCCAATTTAGTACACAGAGGGTGGACTAAGTCTCTAGAACACTCGACAAATTTAAAGTATAATTTCATCTAATAGGAGAGTTGAACAAATGATGGAGAGATGTGAAGCTTTGTATGGTAGTAACTTACCATACTAGTCATGGTAAACTGAACTCAGTGAACCTAGATGCAATGGAATATCACCAAAAAGGAAAATTAGCTTATCTCAGTAAATGCATCATTTGAAAGTAAATAAATGAATTCTGGTTCTCAGAGTCAGCCAGTCCCTGCCCTACTTTTCTTAATCTGTAAAACAGTTTTTAGCAACAACCTCTCTTTTTCCTATGATTCATTAAGCAAACCTCTCTTTAAAAGATTTCTTTCTCTTTTTTTTTTTGTAAAAACCTATGGCATATTTTTAATGAAGTCGTAAAATCTGATCAATGTCCTCCAATCCCACACACACGCAAAAGAATACAATATTGTGTGCACAGCAGTGAGTTTTTGGAATCAATCCAGGTTTTAATTTTATATATCCATTTCTCCCCAACAGCAAAATATAAAATAAATTTAAAAAAATAAAAGAAGGTAAAAGCATTTAAGGAAGTAAGATGCAGCAATGTTTTAAACGTAGTTCCCTTAGATGCTCTGGAATGTTAGAAGGCCTTTTTCTCAAGCTTTGCTCAAGTTTTTTTAGGGGGAAAGTGGAAGGTAGGGGAAAAGTGATGCCAAATTTTGACATTTTTTTTCTCTATCTATTAAGAATAAATGGCTTTTCTCATTTATTCAATGAATGCATTCCTTCAGCATTGATTCAGTTTTTAAAAATCACTTTATTGAGGTATAATTGATAGAAAAAGCTGTATGGATTTAATGTATACAATTTGATGAGTTTGGAGACAAGTGTACACCCGAGGAATCGTCACCATAATTAAGGCCATAAACTCATCTATCATTTCAGAAATTTTCATCCCACATCCTTGTTTAATCTTTTTAAAAATTGTTTTCATTTGTGGTCATTGTACATAGCATAAGATCTACCCTCTTAGAAAATTTTTGAGGGAGACCCTATGCCCCTAAAACACAAATAAAATGTAAATCAGTGTTGACTCAATAAAATGTTTGAGGATACAGTACAGTATCGTTAATATGGGCCCTGTGCTGTATATATGATCTTCAGAAATTAATTTCTTCATTAATAAAATTTATGTCCTTTGATCAATGCCTCTGCATTTTGCCCCTCTTCCCTAGCCCCTGATAACCACTATTCTACTCTCTGTTTCTATCAGTTTTACTGTTTATTTTCCTCATATAAGTGGTGTCATATAGTATTCTTCTGCATCTGGCTTATTTCACATAGCATAATGGCCTCTAGGTCCATATAGGTTGCCACAAATGACAGGGTTTCATGCATGCAAACTTAAAAGAGGAACCTACACAAAGACCCCAAATAGCAAAAGCTATCCTAACAAAAAAGGGGGGAAATGGTGGTATGATACTTTCAGACTCCAAACTATACTATACAGCTATAATAATTAAAACAGCACAGTGCTGGAATAAAAACAGACACACAGACCAATGGAATAGAATTGAAAACCCAGAAATAAACTCACACATATATAGACACCTAACCTATGACACAAAAGAACAAAGAATATACACCGAAACAAGGAGAATCTCTTCAATAAACGGTGCTGGGAAAACTGGACTGCCACATGCAAAAGAATGAAACTAAACCACTATTTCATGCCATACACAAAAACAACTCAAAATGGATAAAAGACTTCAATATGAGACCTGAAAACATAAAATATACAGAAGAAAACCTGGGCAAAACACTCCATGACATAAATTTCAGACATATTTTTGCAGATTCATACCCAGCAGCAAGGAAAACAAAGAGTATAAACAACTATGATTACATCAAGCCAGAAAGTTTCTACACAGTAGAAACCATAACTAAAACAAAGAGACACCTTACAGAAAGGGAGAAAATATCTGCATACCATAAATCTGACAAGGGACTGATATCTAAGATCTACAAAAACTCATACAACTCAACAAAAAGAAAACAAATAACCCAATGAAGAAATGGGCCAAAGGGCCTCCCTGGTGGGTCAACGGGTTAAGCGCAGCACTTTGAAGCTATCAAGAGCCACGGTAGCACAAGTTCGATACCCGGCCAGGGAGCTTCCCACATGGCACAGCAGACCTCTCCTGCCTTGCCCGCTGCTCCCCTCAGCAGTGTACTTCAGTTGATCTGCCTGTTCTGCTCCCCACTCTGTCTTTGGTGAATCCTCTCACCGCCCCACACCTCTGGCCTATACCCCAGCTTCTATGCATAAATAAATAAAAATTTTAAAAAAAAGAAATGGGCCAAAGAGTTAAATAGACACTTCTCAAAAGAAGATGTACAGATAGTTAATGGGCACATGAAAAAAATGTTCATCCTCACTTATCATCAGGGAAATGTAAATCAAAACCACAATGAGATACCACCTCATACCAGTAAGAATGGTTCACATCAAAATGGCCAGAAACAACAAGTGCTGGCGCGGGTGTGGAGAAAAAGGGACCCTTTTACAGTCTGGTGGGGATGCAGACTGGTTCAGCCCCTATGGAAGGCAGTGTGGAGTTTCCTCAAAAGACTAAAAATGGATCACCCATACAACTCAGCAATTCCACTCCTAGTTATCTACCCCCCTCAAATCTAAAAGTACTAATTAGAAAGGAAACCTGCACTCCTATGTTTATAGTAGTAGCACTGTTTAGAATGGCCAGGATATGGAAACAACCTAAATGCCCCAAAACAGATGAGTGGATCAAGATGTGGTATATATGCACAATGGAATACTACTCAGCAACCAAAAAAGATAAGCTCCCGCCATTTACAGCAACATGGATGGAGTTGGAGGAGATAATCCTAAGTGAAATAAGTTAGAAGGAGAAAGATAAATACCATTCTCACTAATACATGGATATAGAGAAACCAAACTAAGAATTACAGAAAGACAATCTTAAAAGACAACCCCTGAAAACTGACCAGAGAACTGAAGCATCCAAAGGAAGAAGGAGTGGGAAGGAGTAGGAACAACACCAGAGGGAAGTACAATGGACTGTAGTGATAGACTATGGGTGATTTGGTGGCAGGTACCCTGCAGCGGCAATACCTGATTGGAAGAATCCTAATGTTACACCAATTAAAAGAGTAAATTATTATTTTTTAAAATAAATTATTTATACCCCCAAATTTAAGAAAACCACTATTGCATATTGTTTACTCCATAAAATAAGGTAAAATATAATTAAAATGAAAACAGGAATGGGCATAGTTTGTGGTCATTTTGCAATCAATAACGTGAGATTAGAGAGCCTTTTGCAAAATGGCTATATTCTGGTGGGTATTTACATGGGACATATATAAGCTTATACTTAATGTGAACTCTGAGAGCTTCATTTATTGAATAAATACATAACAGTTCTCCACACTTTCTAGATACCAGTCTTCTGCTATTGCTTTCCAACTCTGAACTAGCCATTAACTGCTATCAGTAAATAGGTCCACATTTAGGCATTTCTCCTTCAAACGGGCACTCAGTGTTATAACCAGTAGTGCTATTTCACTGCTGTTTTTCTGCACTAACCCTGAGTGCGGCTGCAACCCGCCACACAGCCACTTCTGGCTGGCTCCAGCAAACTGCGCAGATCTATGTGTAGAGCAGTTGAATTCTTTCCTTTCCCTGTTATCTGACCATAGGAAACTCTATGAGGCCGAGGAGAAAGCAGTGAAGCATGTGTGATGGAAGGCTGAGCCATCTGCTCACGCAGCTTACTAATGCCTTTCATGCTGGTCCGACTCAGTCCTTATACACTATTTTCATTTTACAATGGAATGCTGCTATATATATATATCTCCAATTTTATGACTTGGTGGATTAACAACACACATTTCATGATGGGAAATTCAGTTTAAATAGTTATTCAGTATTTCACAATCCAATGTTCAGTCTCTGGACACAGTAGCAAGCCAGGAGCTGCTTTTCGAATAGAAAGTCGCTGATAAAGAAGGGTATGCGTTACTCAAAAATTCTAGGGGCGTGTGCAATAATTCTTTAGTTGGGGATCACTACAGTATTTCTGTCTGCCGCAGACCCTCAACAATTCTAATACTCTTGGGTCTGCTGATTAACAACAACCAAGCAGTAAGGCAATTTTTTTTTAATCACAGCCTGCTCTGCTGCAGAATCCTGTCTTTCCCTGGCCCTACTCAAAAATTGCAATTTTAAGGATTCCCTGGTAAATGGGTTAGAGCAGCACACCTGAAAGTGGTGACTGTTCTCCACAAAATCCAAAGAAGCCTGCTAAATATTGGGCTCTTTTCTTGGTTATGATTGTTGCAAAGGAGTAGCAACCTATTTCCAGACCACTGCACCCCTAATATCTTCACGATTGAAGCAGGTCCCTGAGATGGATGGGGTTTGTCTCTCATGTTCTGGCATGCATGCGTCTGTCTTCCTAAGGTAGCAGGGTGCTTTCTACATTCTCTTCATCAGCTCCAGTTAGCATGCTGTCGGTCCTGGGAGAGTCGGTCCTGTGCAATGAGCTGTGTGATAGCAAGATGATGATCCCTCCAGACTATCTGGTGACAGCAAGCAGGAGAGTTGCCACAGTAAGTGAAGCAGCATTTCCAGTTCTCTCAAAGGTAGACTTCTCGTCTATCGCTGGAGATGGGCGCGCAGATGCATTTTGTAGATCAATATCTGCATACAGGCGAAGGAGGTATTGACTCATCAAGCCCAGACATAAAAGGATCATATGAGCAGATATTGTTGCTGGGTTTCCAGGGTTGGGTAAGAGGCAACTTGTAGTGGAGAACCACATGCATTTTGCAAATACCATCTATCCTGTGGACAAAGTTGGAAATAAATGAGGTGCTTATGGAAGCAGGGAGACTGTATGGCTGGGCCAGTGAGACTGCACACAGGGCAGAGTCCAGATCTTGTAAGACCTTTAGATGGCTCAAACATTCAGTTTAGCTCCTCCTTCATCAGAGGCACACGCACATGTACCTCCTTTGTGCACCCTGTCGCCTTGTATGTGACTACAATGTAATGACTTCTGCAGAGCAAAAGTTCTCGGAAACCAAGGAAGAATGGCATCATCTCGCTGTTATTTGAACTTTCCCAAATAGTCACACTTAGAGGGAACCCCCGGAGATCCACAAAATAGTGTACAGCAAAGTGAAGTCCGCCTCTACTCTCCTACCCCTCTCATCCTAACCCAAGTTTGTTCCCTCGGCCAGAAGCTACAACAGCGCTTTTGCTTCTTCCCTGGTTCTGGGATCATTAGAACTTTGGTCGTAGACTTGCTGGCGTGAGATGGGGGTGGCGAACGCTTCGTCTTCCAAACTGGTGACTTTGTCTCCTGAGGGATGAGATGAGTCTTAGCGGCTGGACTTCTCCTCATAGCTGACCCTTCCCAAGCACTAAGAATACTCTCCACTCATCTTTGCTTCATCTGAATAGTCCCAAGTAGCTGGAAACTAGTCATTATCACTAAATTCAAGAATTCAGTGGAAGCATTGTCTGTGACTTCTTACCTTCATATTTTTTCCTTTTGAGAAAATACAGAATCTCTGTCTTGTTACATTCCCAGCCTTACCACAAGCCTAGTGGAATCAAGTCAAGTGGAAAGACGCAAAGAAGTTGCCCTGTCTCTGCACAGTGAAGAAATGGGGAATTCAACATGTGTTTACAATGATAGCAAAGTTAAAATAGCTCACACTACTTTGCCAAATGAAGGGTAACAGAGACATAAACACTGTCCTTAAAAAGATTCTTTTAGAAGAAAAGTATGAATCAAATCATTTACTGAAGTGCTGTTTGAACAGATGGTGTGATTAACAGCTAACATGTACGCCATCCTGGGAGCTACGGAAAAGCAAACAAGTGGAGCTAAAAAGAAATCACTTTATTCCCCCAA